>JAQBSW010001186.1:0-145831 GCA_029291075.1 Eudiplozoon nipponicum | reverse complement strand
GTACTTCGTTCAGTTACGTAAACGAAATTCCATTTGACTAGACAAGATCAATTGGAGTTCAGTCCATGAAGTGTCCGAGCATCAAAGCGGGGTAGGTTGGGTCCGGACAGATGAGTTTAAGTGTGAGATCGAAAATGATGGCGGACCGGAAGCAGACGTCGACCGATGAAGTCCTTTGTCTTGGAGATTGAATTGATGGAGCGTAGCATAGACCTGGACGGAGTCTACTAGATTGAAGCAAGTGAGTCTTGCAGGGGTCGCTGGCGTCCGTTGAACGAGGTTATGATTGAAGGAAGACGAGGGGAGTCGATGTCCGAAGCAAGCCCTTGGTGGATCGGTAGGGCTGTTGAGTTTCCGGTCTTCCGCTGAAACAAGAAAAAGAAGAATTAGATGAGCAAACCGTAGTAAAGCGTCCGCTATATGGATATGCCGTCGTAAAGTCCATCCCCTCCTCAACGTGGTACGACGGTGTCAACCATGTCTCGATGGCCGATCGTACATGGGCTAACGGGGCTATGGCGGTGGTGTCACCAGGGCGTGGTGGATTTCCGACCGGCAATCGGATCTCCTATAAAATACCACATGAGCCCGACGACGGCACCATGACTCGGCGTGTGTTCCCCGCCACAAAAGGGTTCAGCAGCCACAGGATTACATGGACTCCTGGACAGTACCCCGTACTTCCGAATGGCGAATGAGCTCTCAACAGCCACCGGCAACCATGCAACTTACTGCTGCCTTGCAGACTGCGCTTGGATGTGCAAAGGCTAGAGGTGCGTCCTCGATCAAAACGCCGAGTGGTGAGGGGACACCACTTGTACCAAATTCCCAAGAAGCTCCATGAAATGTGGAGCCGGCTTAACCTCCAAAAGGATTCAGCCGCAGTAAAGTAAAAGTATATGGATATGATGTCGGTGGAAAATAAGTTGGAAAGGGGTATCAGTGAGTCGAGAATGCAAGATTTAAAACCAGAGGGGTAAAATGGAAAAATAGATGACTGTCTGAGGAATTTCGCCCTCCGAAATTGATAAAGAGAATAGCCGGGGGGAAGGAAATGTTATGGATTGAGAAGGAACCAGTTTGTTGAAGAAGTACTTATGGGCCGCCTTTTTAAATTCGTGTTGGGGTTGGAGCTTTATGTCCGTGGGAAGAGCGTTGAAGACACTAGTGGCTTTGAAGAAGAGATACATTTTTTTAAATATGGTGGGGTATGGTTAGTTTGGATAGAAGAGTTGCTAGAACGTGTGGCGTAGTGGTGACTAGGGTGAGCAAAGTTGGAGAGTGGTAAGCAAGTTGTGATTTTATTGATAAAAGAAATGACTCGAAGGTGACGGGTAAACCAAAGCGGTAGAAGATTTGCCAGGAGTAGGCGTTCCCGATAATTTTGGCATTGGGGGAAGACTCGCTTTAGAAATCTTGAGGATATCTGTTCGATGGTATACGAGGAGGCGAGAGTGAGAGGACAGTAGAATTCGCTATCGCATGAAATAAGGGGCAGAACTTAGACCTTGAATAGCTTGAGTTGGAGAATGGGGTTGTTAGTCTTAAAACAGATCAGAGGGTCCCATTTGAAGAATTTGGAAATAGTGCCCGTAAGGTGTGGGGAAAAGTCTAGGGATTTTGAAAAATGAATACCTAGGTGTTTGGCCGAATCTATTATTTCGATATCGAGGGGATAATTTGCAACCGAGATAGAGCAGAATGGGTCAGAGGAGAGTCATTAGAGTCTTGGCGGGATTTAGTATGAGACCGATTCCGCTGAGCTGCGAGTGGAGCGAGGATAAGAGCTCCGATATAAGGGGTAAGAAGGTGTTGGATGCTGTGGGGTTACTGAATACGATTACCATGTCATCCGCATATTTGAACAGCTTGAAAAGGTTGTCTTCAACCTGTATTTGCGCCAGAATAGGACCAAGTACGGAGCCCTGGGGAACACCGGATTGGATAAGGGCTGGCCTCGAGTGGCTATTGCCGACTTTTACAGTCGCGCATCGGTTTCGAGATAGTAACTGATAAGATTGAGGACGTTTCCGCAAATATCGCATCTCAGTAGGGCGGATTCAATTGCTGTAAAATGACAGCGATTCGAAAGCCATGAATATATCCAGGAAGAGGAGAGTGCACTCATGACCTTTAGAGAAGGAGAAGTAGCAATAATTGAGAACACTAAGTTAGTGGAAGAGGAGTGGCCATTCAGAAAACCATGTTGATCATCGAGAAGATAGAAATTTTCCTGAGACTTAATGAAGGGGTAGATTAGGTTGTATAAGACCCTGTCGAAGATTTTGGTGAAAGAAGGGACGACGGTAATGGCGCGAAGATCTTTAAATGATGAGATCGACGAAGTGCCATTTTTAGGGATTGGAGAGATCGTCGAGTTAAGTCAGTCCGGGAAAAGATAGGTGGTTTCAAGGCAATGGTTAATAACATTAGCAATCAGAAAGAAGATATTCCAGCCAAGAAGTGCAATAATGCTGACCGAGACACCATATTGATCAAATTGGTGTTTAGATTTAATGTCTTTAAATGCTTAGGCGACGGAAGCCGGTGAGACGTTGAACCAGCGTAGGTTCTCGGTGTCTCCGTTGTCGAATATCTCAGTAGGCGGAGTGGGTGTGGAAAAGGAGTCGAGGAGGTAAGACAAATAATCGTCGGCGAAGCAGGAGTTGTTTGAATGAGAGAAGTTAATATATGAGGTTTTAGGCTTTTTCAGCAATTGATGTTTGATAATAGCGAACTTTGCCCGGGGGTTAGGAGCTGGGCGGATGCGTCTTTCGATGTGGAGCGCTTGTTTGTTGATAAACTGTTTAATGTGCTCATCGATACGTCGCAGTGCGAGGGCGCGAGCAAGTGACGATGTGCGTAGTCGGGAGTTGCGTTAAGGTTATCGCGTGCTTTAAACAGAGTGTTCAACTTATTCGTCGCGTGTATGTGTTGAATAGAGGTGGCGGAGTTAAAGTGGGAGGATAGGATGTTATGGACTTCTGAAAAGCATGAGGAGAGATTGTTTGGGAGAAAGAGGTCCCTCCAGTTAACGGCGTCACAGTGTCGGCGGAACTCTTCCCAGTTGGTGAATCGCCTGAATGATTGGGTGTCTTCTCTAGGGGTAAAGGATAAGAGAGGAATGAGGAAGGATACCTGACAGTGATCAAGATTAGGGAAGATCTCCCGAGAATGAACATCAGTCACCTCTTTGTTGGAGAGGACACAGTCCAGTTGGTTGTTCCCTCGGGTAGGAAAGTGCACGAATTGGTTTAACAGGTTGTCCGCGAAGAGTCGAAGCAGTGGGTGACTTTCGGAAGCTAGATTTTGCCAGTTAACCATGGGGAGGTTGAGGTCACCCACAACGACGTACCGATCGGAGTGCAGAGAGAAAAAAGTAGATAGAAGTTGGGCCCCGCGAGTGTCGTCGATGATTGAGAGGTTAGGGGGTCTGTAGACAACACAGGTAGATATGCTTTGGTTATGGATTTGTAGCTGAAACGAGAAAAATTCCAATCCTTGAGAGTTCGATGTCGACAAACGTTTGGGCATGAGAAGGGATCGGACATAGGCAGCTAGCCCGCCCCCACGACCGACAGTTCTGTCGCTACGAAGGAACATGTAACCGTGAACGAGGAAAGGATCATTGTTCTGAATCACAGTAACAAACACAGCAAACGGGCAGATTGAGTCGGAAACCAGAGGAAAGAGTTGCCTACAATATTAGGCTTTATTCATCATATAATGCAGATATACATGCTAAAAGACAAAGCAAAACATGTTAGTATACGAACGGTGTGAATATAAATGTGTGTACAAATAAACAATCATATCATTCTCCTCCACTGCGATTTGTAGCGTAGCGTCAGAGTCGGAACAAGACTGTTATAGTAACAATTCAAAGAGGATTGAGAAAACATAGTATTTAAACATTTCCACTTCGTAAGTTATAAGGATGAACACGTTGTTGTTGATTGATAAGGTTTTCGAGATTCTCTGATAGGTCACGAGCATTTGAGTTATCCGTAGATTCACCATTTGCCTTAACATTATCATTATCGGTATCGTCATTATAGGAGGTTTGTTCATCAGCAACAACCGGTTCATTTTCACAGAGTCCCATATTAGTTCCAGCTTCATTCATCAGTGCGTCGGAGCCTTTCGGGGCTAATTGACGGATAGATACTGTATCGAAAAAGACGCTCGTGAGGAGTTTCGTTGGTAGATGTGCACAATAATGAACGGATTGAATGTAATGCGTCCAGCAGCACGTATTCCCAGTTTTCAACTGAAAGCCTTTTTGATCTGAGAACGAGGAGGATCGATTTCCATAAGGTACCATTCATTCTTTCTACCTGTCCATTTCCTTTGGGATTATTAGGGGTCGTTCTACTCGAAGCTATACCTTTTTCCCGAAGAAAATGTTTGTACCTCGGTCGACATGAAGGAAGAACCTCTGTCTAAGTGAATGTACGAAGTATGACGTTGTGACTGCTAAGGTCAGGACAAGCAAATGCAAAGGGAAATCGAGAATATTCATCGATGACGTCAGTAGATAACGATTACGAGTTGATGAAGGAAGAGGTCCTTTAAAATCCATAGATAACCGCTCAAACGGTTGGGTAGCTTTGATTAATTGGCCTTGAATTGCCGAAGGAAATCTGGGCTTGATTTCAGAGCACACTTCACAACTCAAGGTCATTTTTCGAATTTCATCAATAGAATATGGTAAATTACGAGATTTCACAAAGTGGAGCATACGAGAAATTCCAGGATGACAAAGAGAATCATGTATTTGTTTTAAATCCAGTCCAGTTAGAAGCGCACCACAACAGGATCGACTTAGTGCATCTGCTGCTTTGTTATCTTTTCCGGGTCTATAGACAACATCGAAGCTGTAAGGTGATAATTCCATTTTCCAGCGCAAAATTTTATCGTTCTTCACTCTTCCCCGATTTTGATTGCCAAAAATAAAGGAAACAGATCTTTGATCAGTGACAAGTTTGAAATGATTACCCAAAAGCAAATGCCTCCATTTTCGAATAGCTTCAACCACGGCATAGGCTTCTTTTTCAACAGCTGAGTGATGTTTTTCAGATGGCGTCAACGTCCGAGAGAAAAACGCCATGGGTCTTCCATCTTGGTTCAAAGTGGCAGCAATAGCTACGTCCGAAGCATCAGTTTCGACGACAAACGGAATATCACAACGAATAGAAGCTAGAGTTGCTACGGCTAATTCTTTTTTAAGATCATCGAAATTTTGTTTCACAGAGACGGGCAAAGGAAAAGTTCGATTATGAACGAGTGAGTGAATTTTATCGGAGAAGTTGGAGATCCACGGCGAATAATAAGCGAAAAATCCCACAATTCTTTGTTGCGATTGCACATTCGACGGTGGTGGGAGATCTTGTAAAGGCTTTAATCGGTCAGGATCAGGTTTAATTTTTCCATTCGATATTTGAAAACCAAGGAGAGTAATTTCTTTAGCTGCGAAAATGCTCTTTGATTCATTTAAGGTCAATCCATATTTTTTAGCGGCATTAAGAAATTTGTTGAGATTTGTTTCGTGTTCAAGCGTATCTCTCCCGCAAACTGTCACATTGTCCACATAGACAAATGTATCTGTGAGATGTTCCTGTGCGATTATATGATCCATAGTTCTTTGGAAACATGAGACACCATTCGTCACTCCGAAGGGAATGCGACGGAATTGAAACAAGCGTCCACACGCTTCGAAAGCAGTAAATACCTTTTCATGTTCTTGGATAGGTATTTGGTGGTAAGCGCTTTTGAGATCCAAAGTGCTGAATATATGATATTTTGAAATGGTTTCAGCCATTTGGTCTATTTTCGGCAAAGGATAGGCGTCTAAGAGTGTGAATTTGTTGACCGTTTAGCTGTAGTCCACAACCATACGTTTCTTGTGATTCTCATTCGATACCACGAGAACTTGTGCTCTCCACGGGGATGTTGAAGGTTCGATAATGCCATCAGAAACTAATCTGTTTATTTCATCCCGAATAAATATTTCATCCATTCGATTGTACCTTCTTGATTTCGTAGCAATAGGCCTCCAGTTAGCAGTTAAATGGTGGAAAAGAGGCGGGGACGTAACAGATGCAGGTTTCAGTAAACAGACGGTGAATGACGATTTATGACCACCAAAAGAGATATTTACACTTTTATGCAATCCAAGGAAGTCATGACCGAGGAGTACGTCAGTACAAAGATCAGAAAGTATAGATAGCTTGATATTTGTATAAACACATGATTTGCATTGAATCGACACAAAACAATGGCCTTTGGTATGCCTCGATAATGAGCTAGACGCCATGGTTATTGTTTCTCGTGAGAAGTGAATTTTCCAATTATTTTTCAAAACGAAGGCTTCTGAAACATAACTACAGGAACTGCCTGTATCAACGAGAGCATGACAATTTATGTTATTGACTTCTAGATTTATTACACATTTGGTGAGACAATCAGGAGCAGCAGCTAATACAGTTGCAGATATGGTAGGATGAAGCGTCAAAACCACTGGGCGGTGATTCTTAGAGCGGCATACCTTTTGAAAATGTCCTTTGTTTCCACAACTTTTACAGAAAGCGTTTCTGGCCGGACATTTCCATCTTAAATGATAATCGTACCCACAAAAGTCACATTTTTGTTTAACAGCAGCAACAAGATTATCTGTAGATATATCGGAGGTTGATGAAGGACTGAGTGGCTGAACCGTTGCAGTGTGTGCAGAATTCAAACAGTTTTGATATGATAATGATTGCTTTTCCGCCATTTCGAGACCACGTACTTGATCAAAAGCCGCTTGAAAATTAAGTGAGTTGTGTTCTAAGAGACGTTGTCTGATTGAATTGGATTGGATTCCATTAATGAAAGCATCGCGCAGAGCATCGTCTCGATTTTCCTCGGCCGTAGTTGGTTTGCAATTGCACTCCATAGCTAACGATATCAGAATCTGAACAAATTGATCCAATGTTTGTCCATTTTCTTGTTTAGTAGTCGCGAGTATATGACGAACAAAGACTTCATTTTTCGGTCTGACATAGAGATTCATTAGAGTTTTGATAGCATTATCATACGTATCACAGTCAACGATGTGTTCATATACGTTAGGAGAGACGTAGGAAATAAGAGTGTCTAATTTATCCGGATTCATGGATTCGACTGATTTCAGGAGACCACAGAATGTACGATACCAATTGTTCCATTGTTTTGCTGCATCTGGTGCACTAGGTTCAACATCAAATCTTTCTGGTCTGAGTAGGCGTTCCATGATTGGGCTATATGAATAAATTGTTCTGAATCAAAGTAACAAACACAGCAAACGGGCAGATTGAGTCGGAAACCAGAAGAAAGAGTTGCCTAAAATATTAGGTTTTATTCATCATATAATGCAGATATAGATGCTAAAAGACAAAGCAAAACATGTTAGTATACGAACGGTGTGAATACAAATGTGTGTACAAATAAACAATCATATCAATCATCACAGTGGATGGATGGGGACAGCCAAGTTTCAACAAGAAAGCATATGTCTAGCTCGTTAGAGGATAGAAAAGCTCGTACTTGATTGATTTTCGTATACTTATTTTTTAATATGAAAACTTAATGGTATATAAAAGCCACAAAAATATAAATTTCAACTAGTGAAATTACAACGTATTTGAACTGATCTTGAGCCTAGATTATAAAATTTTTAACGTTTAAATTTTATATCCAGTATTGTTTGCATTTATTCACATTTAATTCAAAAACAAGAATTAAATTAATAATAAATTTGCATTTTCTAATGGGAACTATCTAGCCCGGAAATTAAATATATCAGGATACAAATCAAAAGTTGAATTATTTATGTGTGTGTATGTGACTAGAAATCGTATATGGTTATTATTAACAATAAGTTCAAAATCCGCTGGCGAAGTTGAAATACAAGCAAGCCTATTCAATATGAGGACTAAAGATTATTATACAATTATTCGGTGCACAAGGCGCTAGGAAGACCATTGTTGATGTTTGGCAGTCGCTAGCGTAGCGCCTAGGTTGAATTCAAAATGATTAGAGATTCCTCTTACAGAGATGCCCGTGTGGTGGTCAGCAAATACTATATTGGCGACCTAGTGGCACATCAGCGGCAAATTCTAGACAGTATCTGACAAGTTACTAATATGGACGAAACAAATCTATTGGATGAATCGCCATTGCTACCTGATACAATATTTAGTTTATTCCGACAACAAATATATAATTAAGATTCTGACATTAAGAATCAGTTCAGTATAACTTCCCCAACTAGAATGGTGTCTGTTTTATAAAGTTAATAGAACTTTGGAGATGCCTTATCAGTTCTACTGAACGAGAAGAGTAACCAAAATAAAAACTGATATATGGCTTAAACTGCTTGTAGCATGCGTCCAGATTGGCACGGTGTAGGGAATCCCAGAGTCGATTCCCATTCACGGCAAATACTAGAAAGTACTATATGAATTGCCTTTTCTATATGAAGTGTGTGCGTACACAGACATACCCGTGTGTACTCAAAAATAATGCACAGTTAACCACTAACACTCGTGTGATTTTTGTAAAAAAAATACAAGTAATACGTAAAGTCAGACTGTTTTTCGTTCACTTAATAAAATGAGACTTTGAAAATGGACATCATCATGATTATGGATGGCAACAAAAGCTTTAGTAACTGATGCCTCACTAACATGAAACAATTGGAAAAATCAGAAATAAAGTGAAAACGAATAAAATAAATAAAAAAAGATGTAATAATAAAACTAGAAATAACAATTTAGACAAATAATTAAAGTAGGATGATTTATGAGAGGTAGGATCTAGGTACTGTGAGTAAATTTGCCTAGATAACACAAAAACAAGGCGATCTAGATATCTACGCAACACAATAATTGCCCGATAAGCTTTAAGGCAAAACGAAATCGCCAATACTGATTCCTTATAGTTTTCTCTGAATGTGATAATTGATATTGAACAAGACCACAGTGTATGGATTTCATGGAATAAATTCTGTACAGAAGTAATTATAATTCTTAATTTTGGTGAAATATAGCATATCTTGATCTGCTTCACATATCGTCTTTTCTCAAGATATTGTATGCCAAACGCGTATACGCGGCGAAGTATGGCTAAAAATTTGCAGTGATCTGAAGCCCATTACCGCAAGGATTTTAAACTGCTCTAATGCGAAACCAATATTTGTTTTTAATTTCGCTCAAGAATCGTTTTCGTAGTATTATATTGTCCAGGTTAAAGTATTTTGAAGTCATAAAGGCAAGGTTTCTATTAAATAGCAAGCTCCGCTACTGCTGACTGCTGCATGACTGCCATCTATTAAACGATTATTCAAATCAAGTTTGTGAACTTCAAGTAAACACCAATCCTATTCTTTTTAACCAGTCGTCGACCAACATAGCAAAACTACCGCCAGTCGCACGCTCTAACGCATTTCGACCTCTCATGATCCTCATCAGAGTACGACAGAAAGCTTACTATCGAGAATAAAACCTATATATGTGGCCAAATCTGCATAATATTGATTTTCGTGACTGCATAGAAATTGTGCAGCCGACATTTCCAGTCAAGTACTACGTATGCGAGTCTACTAGAGCTGAGAGCTGCATATCTTATTTTGCATTTCGTATATATGCATTGCGGTTTGATCCTCGATATTCAGTTTACCGTCGTACTCTGATGATCATCATCATGGAAGGTCGAAGCATGTCAGTGCGTTCGAATGTCGTTAGTTTTTCTGTTGGTCAACGACTGGTTAAATGCAATTTGACTGATGTTTGCTAAAAGCTCGAAAACTTTACCACCATCTGCACAATCATTGATTGCTTAATTGTATTATCTGTTAAACGAGCTTGATTCTATAGTGTATATTGGTTGGAACCTAAGTGTTGCTTTGATATCAGTAGACAGATGGTGTCGTGAACAACCAATGTCAATATTTAAAGAAAAATGTTGCAGGACAGGGAATGGATAAGTTACTTTTTCCTTTTATTGCGACACGACATGTTTGCATCCACTGGCTGCCTGATTATTCCATACATTTCGACTTATTGTTGCTGAAGTCTTTTTCAGTTGAAAACACACCACAAAAACAATTTTACAATCGATATATCAAGTGAAAAATTTAGTTTAAACTGTTCCGTTTCTACTTATTGTTATATCTCTTATGCATAACTGGTTTTTTCACTAGGTAAGAGTATGTCAAAATGGTTTGTGTATGTGTCTGCATGTGTACATTCATCGAAATGAAATTACAGTGATTTAATAATAAATACTGACGGCTCACTAGATTAGCGTTTGTCATGCCTTTGCGTATGTGTTCTCGTTTGTTTTGGAATGAAGAGTTATCAATTACTGCACGTGTACACTCATACCAGTGAAATTATAGCGATTTAGCAACATCTAGCGACTCACCAGATAAGCGTATGCTACGTACGTGTGTGTATGTGTGTTATTATCATCGTCACTTTCTCCACACAAACGTCAAAAGTGACTAATGTTTCACTGCCATATAACCATAAGGAGTGAAAAAAGTATATAAGCGAATTTAGAGAAATTATTAGTGAGATTTACGCGAGAGCCAGAGAGAGAAGGAGATAGACTGACAGACAAACACATACACACACAGGGAGAGAGAGAGAGAGAAAGACAGAGAGAGAAAGACAGAGAGAGGGAGGGAGAGAGACAGAGAGATTGAGAGAGAGAGAGAGACGAAAGAGAGAGAGAGAGAGAGAGAGTAGTGGTTAAAGGGAGTAATACCGGCTCCTACTGATGAGTCGCCAGTAAGCACGAAACGAATGTGCATGAGATTATACTTTCCGTTCATGCTGCCTTTGGTTTATCCTTCTGGTCACAACTGAACTAAATTGTTTCTAGGTTCGCAAAACCTAATACATACTTGCATATATATTTGCTCTTCGCAACAAACAGTATTTAACTATGGTCGAATGCCTCTAGGCTCATCAAATCATCAACTCTAAGATGCAGTTTCATTAGCGTATAATAAGACTGAGCGTACGGATGCATTGTAAACACGACCTTTCAGGCAAAGTGAAATAGTCGCGTTTCTTGATCTTCATTCTGCAATCGCAACGTTGGAGTGAGTTGTGGGTGATCCTGAAACAGTATCTTACATTTAGAGGATGCGAATTTCATACAGAAAGACGGAACGTCTGCTAATCTATTCGAGGTGGCCTTGGCAGCATCCCGATTGTCGAATAATAGTACGATATCGTCTGTATAGTCAAGATCGACTAGTTTATCGCCCGGGAGAACTTCAGATCCTGCATCCCGAATTTGTGGGATTGTTTTTCATATTAGCACCGATTTCAAAATTAAACAGAAAGAGGGAAAGTGGACAGCCTTGACAAACAACACTGCTAGTTTTAAAGTTATGCGTTATTTCGATGTAGACCTTATTGCGACCAGAAGTATTTGTTTAGAGAGCTCGTATAATATTAATAAATTTTTGTGGGCACAACTTACCTTAACGTAAAATATTATCTATACAACCTCGTCCTGCGCGGAATCCGGCCTGTTCTTCTCTTGTATGTGATTCACGTGAAGCGCTAAGACGATGTAGGATAATCGAAGCAAATAACCTAGATACGACCGGAGTCAAACTTATACCACGATGGTTATCGCACGAATTACGATTGCCTTTTTTGAAGATGGGAATGATGGTCGACTCATTCCAATCAATTGGTACGGTTTCCTCATTCCATATAGTATGAAAATTTTTAGTCAACGCTCCTAAAATTATATCGCCACCATCCGTAAACAATCCTAGAAGCAAATCATCGGGGCCTGTAGCTTTTTGGCGTTTAAGAGATAGGGTTGCATCGCGTACTTCTTCGGGACTAATATTCCACACTGTTGATGCAGACTTTATTTCTTCAGCCTTTCTGGTCCAAAAGTTTGCGAAATCGAAATTTATACTGCGCTTAAGTTGGCGTCTTATATTGCGATGGGTATTATTTTGAGTTGAGCCAGGTGGAATTTGGCGCCTTATTTCTAGTATCTCCAAAGATTTTCATGTGAAGCCTCGAGTTTGGTCTAACTATGCTGTAATTTTTTTTGTTACATGTGTAATGACGGAATGAGAGCAAGCGTTACAGACGTGAATGTCAAGTTTCGGCTGCTGAAGGAAACCATGACAAGAACAACTTGCAATGATTACATACTGCATCGGCGTCGCGCAGTATAAAAAGGGTCGCCTTATCTGCTGAGCCGCGCAGGGTGGATAAACGAAATTGGGCTACTGCAGGCAACTTTATTTCCGATTCTGCCTCCTTTCCTTCCCCTTCCTCTTCTCAATCTAACAATTACACTTTTATATATTATGAATATGGTGGGTTTAGATCATAACATCGAGTCCAAATATCAGGTTGCCAAATATGGAGAATGGTTCTAGTAGACGATCATTCATTAAACCTATGTCAGGTTTTAACGTAGGCGCATTTAATGTGCGAACATTAAAACAACTCCGACAACAATAATCTCTTGCTCGTACGTTCGATAAATTAGAAATCGACATATGTTGCGTATCTCAAACCAGAATACGGGATCAAACGTGCATTACAGAACTGGTTGCACCATCCCTATCTACGCGTTATTGGTTTCGAACAACTGGTTCCAGAGAGTTCTCTCAAGCCGGTAATGGAGCGTTGGTATTGCGTTTAGCGTGCGATCTGAATCTTGCTTAATTGAATGGATCCCTTTAAGTTGTCGATTGTGTACGGCACGTTTAAATACATTACTAAAGTCGAAGCAAAAAACCGTTATCATCGTTGCCTCTTCGTTGTATCTGCATATGCTCCTACAGATTGCAGCACACAAGAAGGCAAGGACGCATTTTACTCCGAATTACGCTCCTTGCTAAGTAAAGCACGAAGTTCAGATATAGTCCTTGTTATGGGTGACATAAATGCTCAAATTGGTCGCTTAAGTAACACAGAATTTCATTTAGGTGGAAGATACACTCTTAGCCCGACGCGTAACGATATTGCTGAACGGCTCCTGGATAGCTGTGCTGAACATAGACTATATTTAAGTAGTACAAACTACATACGTAGTGTTAGAAGTTGTGCTACATGGCGTCCTCCAGCACTCGGTAAATGGGGCGTTGGTATTGCACTTAGCGTGCGAGCTGAAGCTTGCTTAATTGAATGGATCCCTTTAAGTAGTCGATTGTGTACGGCACGTTTAAATACACCTACTAAAATCAAACTTCAGACGTAGTGTTAGAGGTTGTGCTACATGGCGTCCTCCAGCACCCGGACAACGGTGGACTCAAATAGATCACGAAGCAATTAGTTATAGGTGGCATCGTTGCATCCAGGATTGTCGTCCTTTTTGGAACACCGATGTCGACTCGGACAATGCACTTATCCATTGTAGATTTGCACTAAACTTTTCTGGGAAAATAATTAAGAATAAACCCCAAATTGATGTAGGCAAACTCTAACATTCGTCCCTCTGACAAAATTATGAAAATATTCTAAAGGCTAATCTAACTGGTCTGGACGGCAAAATCTCGAATATACTTTGGTCCAAGATAAGTTCCATTATGCACAATGCAGGTACTTCTGTATCTATTACATATAATTAGCGGCATTTATATCAGTCGTTCAAGTGATATTAAAATGATAAATGTCGTTTCCTAATTGCACACGTCAGACCTATTTTTACACGTTCATAAATGAAGTAATTATGCGTGGTATCCCGGTGAGGAGTAGGCAATATACTGTGAGTACAGTAAATAATTAAGGGTTAGCCAAATTTAGTTAGACAATGATAAAGTGTTTTCATAAGATAGAATGTTAAAATTAAAATAAAGAAGGGTCAAAAGAAATTTGAAAATTGCTTGCTAAAGAAACATGATATTAATAGTGCAAAGAAAATATTTCTTTTTTTCCCATCGTACGAGCATAAATGTTTGTTAAAAGGCGCTACACTAACAACAGAACATAAGATAATAGATAAAATAAGGTAACAAGTAATAGAAGGATGAAATTATAAGATAATCCGAAAATAAATTAGGAGATATTGAATAGCTCAATCTCCACCTCTGTAAGTTAATAGCAGTCCAGTGCTCTTATTCATTTACTTAAGCTAGTTGCTGTTTCGGATTGGTGCAACCTTGCCTTTGACCTAGTGTTCCCGTTTTCTTTTCTCAGTTGGTCGCATGGTTTCACTCAAGTATACATGGGGGAGTTTAAAATAAATTTTCCACTTGACATTGATTGTTAAATTGTTTGTTTCATTTGCTTTCTATTGAAAAAAGACTTCGGCAATAAGATCATTTATATTTTGGGCATCTGCATTTGTTTCGTTTTCCAACTTGCGTTTACATCTGTGCAGATAAGGCGAACCCATTTATTAAATACGCGTTATATTATATTTCACGTGAAGTAAAATAATAAGGTTAGATAATCAGTTGAATTGCATATGAAATAATTATTAAATTGGAAATATTGTATGATTATGGCCTAACAGACATCAAATATAATTATATTTCGCTCTGTAAAAGAGATATTTGCAATTATGAAATGGTATTAAATTTGCGTTAAGTCAATGGTGACGATAAAGATTGTGCTCATTTCCCTTAAATAACACCTTATACGTTACGCTTTTAAAAATGCAACTTTCTTTGTTGCAAGTAAACATTTGCTATTTTGTTTTATACAGTCACCATTCAAAGATGATGGAGCTTGTCAACCAAATTCATCTACGTGTAGAATCTGGTGATTAATGAAGAATCACTTATCTAGGAATAGGCGACCTAGTGTTCATTTACAACCCACACATAACATTGAATGGCATGGTTTGGCGGCAGTGGAGCATCAGTGTATTGTGCTGTTGTAAGGCTGTGTAATAATATATCTTGTCATCCATTGTGATTGTACTGTGAACTGACTCGTCAACCATATTGTTGGTATACTTTACAATCTCGGCATATATTATATTTGGTGAGCTGGCTTTAATGTCGCAGTGTCGAGGAAGATAACTTTACTATGCTTACACAATAATTCGTATAGAAGAATTTACTGTTAAACAATCATTGTTTGTGCAGGTGGTGGTAATAATTCTTTAAATCATTTTCTTATTTCCGAGGGAGTGCGTTAAAGATACTTGTTGCATTGGAAAAAAAGACAAGTAAAGATGTTGAGGGTGCTGATTGGATTAAATTAAGGTCGGATGAGAAACGATGTTGAGAATTTCAGCAACGAAATGCCAGTTACGACCTATTATATATAAAAATACATATAGCACTTTAGGGCTTTATAGCTTTAAAATAGGTTCCACCTGGATGGAAGGCTAACCTAAAACAAAATTTGGTATATAGCTTAAAGCTGCGTGTAGCGTGCGTCCAGGGTGGCACAGTGTAGGAGGGAATCCCATTCTCGAGCTCCATTTACGGCAAATTCTAGACAGTACTTCACGTAATTCCGAAATGGGTGAAACTGGGCTACCTGAAGTGTGCGTGTACACAGACATACCAATGTGTTGCTTCGATAAACGTAGTTAGGGGTTGCCGTAAAAAGTAATGTAAATTTAAAAAAAACGCCTATTAATCTTTGCAGTAACTGCAAAAAATACCTGTATTGTTCTTATTTGTTTACATTTACGGCAACACAAACAAATGAACAAGTTTTCAGATCATTTATATTTTAAGCATCTACATTTGTTTCGTTTTCCAACTTGCGTTTACATCTGTGCAGCTAAGGCGAACTCATTAAATACGCGTTTTATTATATTTCACGTGTAGCAAAATAATAAGGTTAGATAATCAGTTGAATTGCATATGAAATAATTATTAAATTGGAAATATTGTATGATTATGGCCTAACAGACATCAAATATAATTATATTTCGCTCTGTAAAAGAGATATTTGCAATTATGAAATGGTATTAAATTTGCGTTCAATGGTGACGATAAAGATTGTGCTCATATCCCTTAAATAACGCCTTATGGGTTTCGCTTTTGAAAATGCAACTTTCTTTGTTGCAAGTAAACATTTGCTATTTTCTTTTATACAGTCTTCATTCAAAGATGATGGAGCTAGTCAGCAAAATTCATCTTACATATAGAATCTGGTGATTAATGAAGAATCATTTATCTAGGAATAGACGACTTAGTGTTTATTTACAGCCTCAATTGATATTGAATTTATTGATTTTGCGGCAGTAACGCATCAGTTTATTATGCTTTTGTAAGGATTTGTAGTAGTATATCTTGATATTCATTGTGTTTGTACCTTGTACCGACTCGTCAACCATAGTGTTTGTACCCTTTTCTGGATATATATATAAAATAAGATGAGCAAGCTTTGAAATTGCTTTGTGTTCAGAAGTTTTATTTCCCAATTTTTGTTAAATGTAGCATATCTTGACATCCATTGTGTTAATAACACGCACATATATAGTAAACATTATGTTCGTACCATATACCTATTCGGCAATATTTGTGTTTTTATCAGGTACCAACTCAGCATCTGTAGTGTTTTAACCCTTTTCTGGCTCTTAAATACCAGCAGACTTTAAATTCGTATTACCGCATTCAATTTACTAGTGAGCTCCAATAATGCAGGCTTACGCATTCGTATAAGAGATTTTGCCATCCATTTGTCCTGCATTCCTCAAACAAATATGTAATGGGGTTACTGTTCAGAAGTAATTGTAATTCTTAATTTTGAAGAAATTTAGTTTATCGTGATATGCTTCGCATATTGCCTTTACTGTAGATATTCTATGCTAAACGCTCTTACGAGGCGAAGTACGGCTAGAAATTTCCAGTGGATTGAAGCCCAATACCGGAATAATGTTTAAACTATTCTTCTTTGAAATCAATATTTGTTTTTAATTTCGCTCATGAATTGTTGACGTAGCATTATGTTGTCCGGGTTAAAGTATTTTACAAATAATTAATCGCAGTCTCGTAGAATAGTTTCTATAAAGTTGCAACCTCTGCTAGTGATGACAGGTTGTAAATTTCATGGTTATATATATGGACTGTAAAAGAACACTAGGTCGCCCATTTCTAGTGATGGTTTGTATTCGGAGGTTACCTTCTCCTAGATAGTCTGCTAACCAAGGCTGATGAGCACTATCTGCCCAGATGCCAGTGGCCAAAGTTTCCTTCAGTAGCCGAAACTTGCCCTTCACGTCTGGAACGCTTGCTCTCATTCCGTCATTACACATTTAACAAAGTAAGTTACAGTGCAGTTAGACCAACCTCGCAACCAATCAGTTGCGATCATAATATCCAGCTCAGTCCTAATACCTGAACATGCTTATTCTGCTTGCCTAAATCCGGCTTAAGTTTGTTTATTCATAAGGCTTCGTATATGGGTAATTCCATTCTATTATTGAAGACCAGGTTGGTTCAAGGTAAATTGTTCCATTTAATTTACCATTAGTATCTTTCTTTAGTAGTTCATCTAAGAAAGGTAGACAATCATCTTTCTCGTGCTCTGTCGTGAAATCGATATTCTTATGCGCTTTGTTGAAACTTTAAAACGATGATAGTGATTGCGACCTGTTCCTGAGGCCAGGGAAAATATCCACGTACCGTATATATTGAGCACATTTATTTATGTCACTCCTTAATGATGTGTTCTCTACTTTTACATTACTTTACTGCGGCTGACTCCTTTTGGAGGATAAGCCGGCTCCATGACATTTCATGGAGTTTCTTGGGAATTTAGTACAAGTGGTGTCCCCTCACCACTCGGCTTTTTGATCGAGGACGCACCTCTAGCCTTTGCACATCCAAGCGCAGTCTGCAAGGCAGCAGTAAGTTGCATGGTTTCCGGTGGCTGTTGAGAGCTCATTCGCCATTCGGAAGTACGGGGTACTGTCCAGGAGTCCATGTAATCCTGTGGCGGGGAACACACGCCGAGTCATGGTGCCGTCGTCGGGCTCATGTGGTATTTTATAGGAGATCCGATTGCCGGTCGGAAATCCACCACGCCCTGGTGACACCGCCGCCATAGCCTCGTTAGCCAATGTACGATCGGCCATCGAGACATGGTTGACACCGTCGTACCACGTTGAGGAGGTGATGGACTTTACGACGGTTCTCTAGGTGGCCTCGAAATATTTCAGCCAACACTGGAGATAGTGGGCTCCCCATTGCCACGTCATCAGTCTGTTAAAAGATACTTCCATTAAAACGAAACTACAAGTTCTTATTGCATTATAAGATTAGCTTGCACATGGAAATATTACTACGAATTTTACTATGTCTCGCACTCCAAAAGGATATTTAAGTAAACTAGATTAACAAATGACGTTAAAATGTAGAGCGCAAAGAAAGTTATTGTGAAAAGAACATTATTATCAGTGTATTAAACAAGTACGGTTCCTCGGCAATTGGGTGCGTAATTTACGCAAGTCCAAACTACGGGCTACTGCAGGCAACTTCATCTCCGATTCTGCCTCCTTTCCTTCCCTTCCTCTTCTCAATCTAACAATTACACTTTTAGATATTATGAATATGGTGGGTTTAGATCATAACATTGAGCTCAAATATCAGGTTGCCAAATATGGAAAATGGTTCTAGTAAACGACCATTCATTAAAACTAGGTCAGGCTTTAACGTAGGCGCATTTAATGTGCGAATATTAAAACGACTTGGACAAAAATAATCTCTTGCTCGTACGTTCGATAAATTAGAAATCGACATATGTTGCGTATCTCAAACCAGAATACGGGATCATACGTGCATTACAGAACTGGTTGCACCATCCCTATCTACGCGTTATTTGCTTCGAACATCTGGTTCAAGAGAGTTCTCTCAAGCCGGTAATGGAGCGTTGGTATTGCACTTAGCGTGCGAGCTGAATCTTGCTTAATTGAATGGATCCCTTTAAGTTGTCGATTGTGTACGGCACGTTTAAATACATTACTAAAGTCGAAGCGAAAAACTATTATCATCGTTGCCTCTTCGTTGTATCTGCATATGCTTCTACAGATTGTAGCACAGTAGAAAGCAAGGACGAATTTTAATCCGAATTACGCTCCTTGCTAAGTAAAGCACGAAGTTCAGATATAATCCTAGTTATGGGTGACATGGATGCTCAAGTTGGGCGCTTAAGTAAGACAATTTCATTTAGGTGAAAGATACACTCTATGCTCGATTGGCAACGATAATGGTGAACGACTTTTGGATTGCTGCGCTGAACATAGACTATATTTAAGTAGTACAAACTTCAGACGTAGTGTCAGAGGTTGTGCTACATGGCGTCCTCCAGCACTCGGTAAATGGGGCGTTGGTATTGAATTTAGCGTGCGAGCTGTATCTTGCTTAATTGAATGGTTCCCTTTAAGTTTTCGATTGTGTACGGCACGTTTAAATACATTACTTAAATCGAGGCAAAAAACCGTTATCATCGTTGCCTCTTCGTTGTATCTGCATATGCTTTTACAGATTGCAGCAAAGTAGAAAGCAAGGACGAATTTTAATCCGAATTACGCTCCTTGCTAAGTAAAGCATGAAGTTCAGATATAATCCTAGTTATGGGTGACATGGATGCTCAAGTTGGGCGCTTAAGTAAGACAATTTCATTTAGGTGAAAGATACACTCTATGCTCGATTCGCAACGATAATGGTGAACGGCTTTTAGATAGCTGCGCTGAACGTAGACTTTATTTAAGTAGTACAAACTTCAGACGTAGTGTCAGAGGTTGTGCTACGTGGCGTCCTCCAGCACCCGGACAACGGTGGACTCAAATAGATCATATAGCAATTAGTTATAGATGGCGTGGTTGCATCCAGGATTGTCGTTCTTTTTGGAACACTTATGTCGACTCGGACTTTGCACTTATCCGTTGTTGTTTTGCCCTAAAATTTTGCGGGAAATTAATTAAGAATAAACCACAAATTTATGTAGGCAAACTCGAACAACCGTCCCTCTGACAAAATTATGACAATATTCTAAAGGCTTATCTAACTAGTCTGGATGGCGAAAATCCGAATATACTTTGATTCAAGATAAGTTCCACTATGCACAATGCAGGTTCTACTGTATGTGGCGTTGCAGGCCCTCGTAGAAATAATCATTGACACTCTGTAAGATCTATGGAGGTACTCGAAATAAGGCGCCAAATTCCACCTGGCTCGTTTCATTATAATACCCCGCGCAATATATGACGCCAAATTTAGTGCTGTCCAAATGTCGATCTCAAAAACGTTTGGACCAGAAAGGCTGAAAAATAGAAGTAGCTTTCGCATCAGGTAATAGTCGCTGTTTGTTCCAACTTATTCGTGCAACAGATCCGAAAAAATTAAAACTGGTCAAACTATGAATGATAGTGACAACGATGTAATAACCGATAAAATATCTCGTCTTGGCTGGTGGGCTGAACACTTCAAAGATCAATTTTCTTGGCCACTCACGTCAGTTCCGATTGCCGAAAGCATGTCTGCATCAAAAGTGTGGAATGTTAGTCCCGAAGAAGTACGCGATGTAACCCTATGTTTTAAACGCCGCAAAGCCACAAGCTTCGATGGTTTGCTTCAGAATTGTTTAAGGATGGTGGCGATATAATTTCAGGAGCGTTGACAAAACTTTTTCATACTATATGGAATAAGGAAACCGTACCTGTTGATTGGAATGAGTCCATCAATATTCCCATCTTTTAAAAAGGCAATCGTAATTCGTGTGATATCCATCGTAGGATAAGCTTGACTCCGGTCGTATCTAGGTTATTTGTTTCGATTATCCTACTTCGTCTTATCGCTTCACGTGAATCACATACAAGAGAAGAACAGGCCGGATTCCGCGCAGGACGAGGTTTAATAGATAATATTTTTACGTTGAGGCATGTTATTGATCAGAGACATTTATGTCACCGTCTCACAACAGCCGTCTTTTAAGGGTGCATTTGATTCGGTGGATCGCAATGTTTTATTCCATATTTTGTCGAAAAGTGGTGTGCCCACAAAATTTGTTAATATTATACGAGCTCTCTACACAAATACTTCTGGTCGCGTTAAGGTCTACATCGAATTAACGCATAACTTTAAAACCAGCAGTGTTGTTTGTCAAGGTTGTCCACTTTCCCCCTTTCTGTTTAATTTTGTAATCGGTGCTAATATGAAAAACAATCCGACACATTCGGGATGCTGGAGTTGAAGTTCTCCCGGGCGATAAACTAGTCGATCTTGACTATACAGACGATATCGTACTATTATTCGACAATCGGGATGCTGCCAAGGCCACCTCGAATAGATTAGCAGATGTTGTTCCGTCTTTCTGTATGAAATTCGCATCCTCTAAATGTAAGATACTGTTTCAAGATCACCCACAACTCACCCCAACGTTGCGATTGTAGAATGAAGATCAAGAAACGCGACTATTTCACTTTGCCTGAAAGGTCGTGTTTACAATGCATCCGTACGCTCAGTCTTATTATACGCTAATGAAACTGCATCTTAGAGTTGATGATTTGATGCGCCTAGAGGCATTCGACCATAGTTAAATACTGTTTGTTGCGAAGAGCTAATATATATGCAAGTATGTATTAGGTTTTGCGAACCTAGAAACAATGTAGTTCAGTTGTGACCAGAAGGATAAACCAAAGGCAGCATGAACGGAAAGTATAATCTCATGCACATTCGTTTCGTGCTTACTGGCGACTCATCAGTAGGAGCCGGTATTACGCCCTTTAACCACTATTCTCTCTCTCTCTCTATTTTCGACAATCGGGATGCTGCCCAGGCCACCTTGAATAGATTAGCAGACGTTGTTCCGTCTTTCGGTAACAAATTCGCACTCTATAAATATATGATTCTGTTTCAGGATCACCCACAACTCACTCCAACGTTGCGACTGCAGAATGAAGATCTAGAAATAGTCGACATTTTTACATATCTTGGAAGTTCTATCAATAACATAGGCAATATGACCGACGTGGTGAGAATACGAATCGCGAAAGCTAGACTAGTTTTCTTGAACCTTCGTCATTTATGGAGAAACGCGATTATTTCACTTTTGCTTAAAGGTCTTGTTTACAATGGATCTGTACGCGCAGTCTTACTATACGCTAGTAAAACTTGTCCTCTTAGAGTTGATTATTTGAGACGCTAACAGGCATTCGATCATCGTTGTTTGAGTAGTATAGCATATGTTGATTACCAACAACGAATAACTAACTTTGACATCCGTAGACGTATTTTTCGATCTGACAATAAGTGTTCCTCGTTAGAAAAACAAATAAGGCTCCATCAACTTCGTTGGCTCTATCACGTTTTGCGTATGCCCTCATTTCGATTTCCCAGTAGAGCTCTGTTCTCTCATCCAGCACCAGATTGGCGTAAGAAACAAGGTGGGCAGATTTTGACATGGCAGAAACAGTTGAAGTCACTTGCATCCAAATTGAGTAGTATAGGACCCACTCGTTTTTCAGGATGGGGTCCTCGTGCGCATCATAGTTCTTGGTTAGAAACCCTTAGCGATATGGAATCAAATCGAGCTCAGTGGCGATCTCGTTGCAGATGTCTATTAGAATAGTCTTCGTAAATTTCTATTCTTGGTAAGGCAAAGTTAGCTGCGAGATTTGGTTTGTTAATGACGTGATAAAGTGAAATCCGCAAGGAAGCAGTATTGCTGATGTTGCCATGCCCGAATGCTAACTTGGCCATAATGGTGTTGTGGAGAGGTTTAGTATGCCTTATTTCTATGAGTTATCCTGTTAGATTTACTCATAGTAGCTAGGTATTCCTTCTCTCTGCCTTTCTCTTTCTCTCTCTTGTAAATCTCACTAATAATTTGTCTAAAATGTTATTTCTGCCTTCATTTAAATCCTTTTTTCACTCCTTATGGTTATATGGCAGTGAAGCATTAGTCACTTTGGACTTTTGTGTGGCTGGGCATGATGATGATGATGAGTGCTAACAACGACGTGACTTACATCTATTATATAATTATTCAAATCAAGTTTGCGAGCTTCAAGTAAACACAAATCCCATTGTATTTAAACAGTCGTCGAACAACATAACAAAACTATCACCTGTCGGACGCCCTGACGTGTTTTCACCTTCTGTGATCATCAGAGTACGAGGGCAAAATGACTATCGAAAGCTACAGATTACTGATTGTTTAATTGTAATATCTATTAAACGAGCTTCATTCAATGGTGTATTGTGGTTGAAGCCTAAGTGTTGCTTTGATATCCATAGACAGGTGGCGTCGTGTACAAATAATGTGAAAATTTAACACTGCTATTAATCCTTGCCATAAATTTAAACAAATTTCTGCCTTGTCCTTGTTGTGGATTTGACCGCATTTTTCTTGTGCGGGACAATTGATAGCACTCTTAGGTCGGTAAAATCTTGAATTTTGATCATTTTCAGGTGACCTGATTTTTGGCTTCGATTGATGGGTTCTCATTTGTCTCTTCTTTTTTAAGCCTTCAATCAGCTGATTGTCTGAAAATGACGTTGGAACAAGATTTTTCATTGTTCTTTTCCCAATATTTCGAGACATCATTTCCAGTCTCATCTTCAGGGTTGACACAATACGCACAGAAGTAAAACGCAACTTGTGGCAAATGTGGTATCCTCATTCAAGACAGATATATTTATATTTATTTTAATTCTAAAAGTATTTTGTTAATTGTCTTCCTTATATCCGGTCTTCATACCTAGCCTCTAATACTCAAATGTATACAAAAACTTATCCCTGTCTCACTCTGCGCACACAACTACCTATAAACATGTGTATTTTACTATTTTACTATTGAATAACTATAAGCACACTTAATGTATTGACAAACACGCCTATCACTGATATCTATATTTTAATTGCTGTTCCGGACGCATAGAAAGATCAACAAAATTTTGATTTCAATATTGCAGTAATCCTCACATGCCCCCCAGTTCACCTAATCCCATCCTGCTTGCAATCGGTTATAGACAGAGAGATTAAAAAACTATTGAAAGTCTATAGAGTATTATTCTATCGTTTTGACAAGACCGAATACGGAGTTTACACTAACGAAATCGTCTCTCAGCCAAATACACATTAATACTCATATCCTATATAAATTAGTTTCTCCATTAAAATATCTGTGTCGGATATACCTATATAATAAATTTTATATTTATTTACTTATTCAAAATTATATATATACTCACTTCTTATTAGAACATCCATATAATTCCACAGGCTATATATTATGTATATATAGATAAGCATATAAGCAACCATGTGGGTTCTTCCCACATCTTTTATAAATATCTATATATCCATCATATATATATATATATATATATATACGTGTATACACCATATATATAAATTATACATACAAGCAAATTGTCCTTATTGTTTACATTTACGTCAACATAAACAAATGAACAACATTTCAGATCATTTATATTTTGGGCATCTGCATTTGTTTCGTTTTCCAACTTGCGTTTACATCTGTGCAGATAAGGCGAACTCATTTATTAAATGCGCGTTATATTATATTTAACGTGAAGCAAAATAATAAGGTTAGATAATCAGTTGAATTGCATATGAAATAATTATTAAATTGGAAATATTGTATGATTATGGCCTAACAGACATCAAATATAATTATATTTCGCTCTGTAAAAGAGATATTTGCAATTATGAAATGGTATTAAATTTGCGTTAAGTCAATGGTGACGATAAAGATTGTGCTCATATCCCTTAAATAACACCTTATGCGTTCCGCTTTTTAAAAATGCAACTTTCTTTGTTGCAAGTAAACATTTGCTATTTTGTTTTATACAGTCACCATTCAAAGATGATGGAACTAGTCAGCCAAATTAATCTAACGTATAGAATCTGGTGATTAATGAAGAATCATTTATCTATGAATAGGCGACCTAGTGTTCATTTACAGCCCACGCGTAACATTGAATGGCATGCTTTTACGGCAGTGCAGCATCAGTGTATTGTACTGTTGTAAGGCTGTGTAGTAATATATCTTGTCATCCATTGTGATTGTACTGTGAACTGACTCGTCAACCATATTGTTGGTATACTTTACAATCTCGGCATATATTATATTTGGTGAGCTGGCTTTAAAGTCGCAGGGTCGAGAAAGATAACTTTACTACTGCTTACACAAAAGTTCGTATAGGAGAATTTACTGTTAAACAATCATTGTTTGTGCAGGTGGTGGTAACAATTCATTAAATCATTTTCTCATTTCCGAGGGTGTGCGTTAAAGATACTTGTTGCTTTGGAAAAAAGACTTGTAAAGATATTGAGGATGTTGATTGGATTAAATTAAGGTCGGATGAGAATCGATGTTGAGAATTTCAGCAACGAAATGCCAGTTACGACCTATTATATATAAATATACATATAGAACTTTAGGGCTTTATAGCTTTAAAATAGGTTCCACCTGGATGGAAGGCTAACCTAAAACAAAATTGGGTATATAGCTTAAAGCTGCGTGTAGCGTGCGTCCAGGGTGGCACAATGCAGGAGGGAATCCTATTCCCGAGCTCCATTTACGGCAAATTCTAGACAGTACTTGACGAATTCCAGAAATGGATGAAACTGGGCTACCGGAAGTGTGCGTGTACACATACATACCCATGTGTTGCTTCGATAAACGTAGATAGAGGGTGCCATAAAAAAGTAATGTCAATTTAAAAACGGCTATTAATCTTTTGCAGTAACTGCAAAAAATACTTGGCATGTTTGTATTTGTTTCCATTTACGTCCACATAAACAAATGGACAAGTTTTCAGATCATTTTTATTTTGGGCATCTACACTTGTTTCGTTTTCCAAATTGCGTTTACATCTGTGAAGCTAAGGCGAACTCATTAAATACGCCTTATATTATATTTCACATCAAGCAAAATAATAAGGTTAGATAATCAATTGAATTGCATATGAAATAATTATTTAATTGGAAATATTGTGTCTTCAAATATAATTATATTGCGCTCTATAATAGAGATATTTGCACCTATTAAATGGTAGTAAGTTTACGTGAAGTCAATGGTGATGATAAAGATTTTGCTCACATCCCTTAAATAACACCTTATACGTTCCGCTTTTAAAAATTGCAACTTTCTTGCAAGTAAACATTTGCGATGTTGTTTTATTCGGCCACAATTCAAAGATGACGGAGCTAGTCAGCAAAATTCATCTTACATATAGGATCTGGTGATTAATGAAGAATCATTTATCTAGGAATAGGCGACCTAGTGTTCATTTACAGCCCACAATTGACATTGAATTTATTGATTTTGCGGCAGTAACACATCAGTTTATTATGCTTTTGTAAGGAGTTGTATTTGTATATCTTGATATTCATTGTGTTTGTACCTTGTACCGACTCGTCAACCATAGTGTTTGTACCCTTTTCTGGAATATATATATATATATATATATATATATATATATATATATATATATATTAAATAAGATGAGGAAGCTTTGAATTCGCTTTACAATACTTGTCTTGTATATATTTGTTTACATTTATGTCAACATAAGCAAACGATCAAGTTTTCAGGTCATTGATCTTTTGGGCATCTACATTTGTTTTGTTTTCTTGCTTGCGCGTAATTCTGAGCGATTTAAGTAGAACTGGTTGTCCCGTAAGTTTTACCCTTGACGCGCGATTATCAGTAAAATCGACTCCGGACCACGTGAATAAATTTATTGACTTGAATACCTTAACAATTTTAGTGTAGTTAATGGCATTTTAGGAATTTGTTTGAATGTGATATTTTGCATAAAACGTTTTTGAGCGTGGAAATGTCTAAAATATTTGTGCAATAGTGTAGATTGTTTTGGGTATTTAAACTTATTTTCGGAATAATGTAACCGTTTATTTCACTGATAAGTTATATCTTAATTAATGATGCATTCTATTATCCACATTGGAGTACATATATTAACACTTGTCATTAAAACTCATTTTTCTTATTGTTGTTAAATGACTTTTTAATTGAATTTACAGTTAAACGAATTTCAGCAAAAAATGCAGTCACCGGAGTCTAAATCACCTACCTCTGAGGTTGATACATTATCAAATGGTGCTCTATTCGTGTGGGGTTCGAATGACATTGGACAGTTAGGTTTGGGTCATGTTGATGTTCCATGCATGCCTGCTCCATCTTTATTCAAACAGACGGACATTCTTGCCAATCTATTCAAAGCAGGTGTGTCAAAAATGGCGTGTGGCTATAAGCACACACTTTTGTTGACTCGTGACGGTCTATTGTACAGTTGTGGCTCTAATGAATTTCGTCAGCTGGGTCGTGATGGAGTAGCATCAAGTCTCAATCAAGTTGGTTTTTGATAATCAAATTATATTTATTCATTGCAATCGTAATTTTGATGCAATTTACAGTTATTTGGTTTATATTTTGCAACTGAGAATATTTTAGAAATAATTTCTTATTTATATAACTGAAAACGCCTTAGAACACACCATTTTTATTATTTAAAAATAATTATGCTCAGGATCTATTTGATGTCATTTTCTGTTTAGCTGTGTTTTTGTCGTGGTCTGTTAACACTGTTTTTAACTTAAATGAATAGCGATAAGTTCCCCACATAATAGGTTCCAAAAATTTGCGTTGGGTCAATCAAGGAGAAACTATCATGTAAATGAGCTCAGTGTGCGTATGATAGATAAAATTAAGCTCGGGTTCTAGGAGGGTTGAGTTTCCAGTCATCTTCATCCTTGCATTCTCTGGAGCATTGCAAATGTTGTCAGTGATCTGCAGAATCTGTCGAGTGGAATCCGTTTAGTACATGAGGGCTATGGTAGCGCTTTCATTACGGCTGGCTAGGCTTTATTGTTTGTCGAGTCGGAAGTTTTTTTTGACTGAGTATGTGAGTTCTTTGTTTTTAAAAAAATGTTATATCTGAATGAAAATTCTTGATTGATTATTTGCGTTTAATTATTCATTTAATATGGATCAGGTTTTCTTGTTAGCCGGTTACAATTTGGTGGACGTAGCCTGTGGAGGCCATCATAGTGCTGCCGTGACATCTGATGGACGATTATTCACTTGGGGTTGTAACTCCAATGGTCAATTAGGTAGACCTGGAGATGATACTGATTTAAAAATCGTTCCGGGTCTTATTAATCATAAAGTAGTTCAGGCAAGTAAACTTTTTTTATGAACTTTGCAACCTTGTGTCTTTAATTTAAATTAAACTAATGCAGTTAACTAAACAGAACTAGAAAATTCTATACTCAGTCATGCATTTTTTAAATTAAACGAATACGGGTTGCACTGGCAGTGACAATAGTTATTTAAATCGAGGTTGCGATCTTGATTTAAACTCCAGTCTCATTATATTCATACATTTGACAGTATGAACTAAGCATTGTATAATGTAGAAAAGACAATTTATCCATTCGACGGGTTTCTTCCTTATTAGGAATTCATAACATACTGTCCAGAATTTGACGCGGACAGAGTTCGAATCTGGGCACGTCCGCTGTGGAATCTGTTGCTCTAATCACTGAGACAGTCTGCATTTTTTAAATCGACCAATCCTTTAAGCAATACGGGAAATGAATCATTTAATTTAAAGTACAGAGTGTATTCTAAGAAATATAATTTTATAGTCACGAAGTCAATATCTCCATTCTTCGTTCTGTGTAGGTTTCACTTGGATTGGAACACACTCTTGCTCTGACGGATCAGTCGTACGTATTTGCCTGGGGTGGAAATTGTTTTGGTCAAATTGGCAATGGCATAGCTAATCAGGAGAGTGTCCCGGTACCAACACAAGTTATAAGCTTGGCTGGTTTACCGATTCGTCAGATTGTTGCTGGAGGACATCACAGTCTTGTGCTGACACCAAGTGGTTCGGTTTATGCGTGGGGAGCAAATCACTACGGTCAACTTGGTCTTGGATTTGTTGGATCTAAGGGTATGTGCTCAATTATTGTTTTCTCTTATCTATTTATAATTTTGATTGGTGCACAACCTGTCTGTTATTTTTATTCTTATTTATTCATTTCAAATTATATCGCATAAGACGTAATCAGTTGCCTCGACCCGTTCACGTTTTTATTAGGCATACCATTAGTAGAATAACTATAAAATCTACTTTTTAATGTTATTAGTTGGGTCGGCACTAAGTTGATATAATATCGCAGTACCAGTGCTTTTTAATACGGATAGTTACGATAGAGATAAGAATTTTATAGGTGCCATATTTTGTGAATGAATATTTATCTAAATTGACAAATTTGTTTTCATTCTCAACCTGGTTGCTTTGGATGGAATTTTTAGTCTAGTGAATTAAGTCGAAGACTCAAAGATGATACGAACAACAGTAACATTTCCGTGACAACTCCATGTACGCTTATCTGGTTTTGATAAATTACCTGATATAGCCAATGTTTCGATTTTCTTTGGACTACAATTAAATTCTATTGAATTTAATAATCGATTTGTTGTCAGTATTATTTAGAGAACTCTTGAAATGGCCGACTATTTTTGTTAACCAATAACAGTTTCTACTTTGTTTAATATTGCGGGGCTTCGAAAATTAAACAAAGCAATTGTTATGACATCCTTAGAGTGTATCTTGCCGATACTAAACAGTTGATGTCATCCATTTGCATTTAGTCCTTACCTCAGTTTGACTAGAAATATTAATGGCTACATGATAGGCTAGCTATAGTTCAAGTTACCTGATCTGTTTTATGACTACTAAAGGCTGACTTCCAGAAATTTTGTTCATTTGAG
This sequence comes from Eudiplozoon nipponicum, assembly GCA_029291075.1. Lineage (NCBI taxonomy): Eukaryota > Metazoa > Platyhelminthes > Monogenea > Mazocraeidea > Diplozoidae > Eudiplozoon > Eudiplozoon nipponicum. Next base: position 116,077 of record JAQBSW010001186.1, on the reverse strand, counting down.
ATATTTCGGATTCCTCTTGCGGAATCCTTAGTCGGTCCACCATACATCAAATGTCTTGGAAACAAACTAATGAGGCAAGCGCGATGTTTGCTTTATTCATATCATTTATAATTCTGACTGATCTACCGCTAGATAGGTGCGTATCTCGTGTGTTTCTATGTAAATAATTGCTATGCACAACCAACTTTAGGAAACTAGAGTGGCCAAATATTTATTTACTATTTACATGCGTTAGACTATTTCTTTTGTACTCGAAATGGGAAATGATTGCCATTACATTATAGGGCGGAGAGCCCATTTAATAAAATTCACCGTTAATAACCTCATGTCTAGGTAAGCGATATAAATTAAAAACACACAAACCATGCACGTGTGAAATTTTTTCAAACTGCTCGATCTATATATAGGACTAGCTTGTTAAATAACTGCTGTTATCGTCATTAGATAGGCGCACGTCAAGTATTTGAATGTGCGCGTGTATAAAAAAACTCAAAAGTATTGAGGCAAATAAAATTAATGCGCATGCACATCCATCTAAATGAAACAACAGTCACTGTTTTTTTTAAACTTACCCTTTGCACGCATGAAACTAATTCTTTTATTCTCAATTTGTGAAATGATTTAATACCATAGTGATCTCAATAGATGGGGTCGGAACAAAACCCAAAAAATCATATTCAGGTGATTGATCAAGTTTATTAAAACTGGAAACTTAATGAGGATAGATAATACAACACATGATCATACGTGACATGCGCTTATCTAATGATATGACGACAGTTGTTATTAAACAAACCGTTCTTAATTATTAATATTATTATTATTATTATTATTATTACACGAGTAGTTTGAGTGAAATTTCACGCGTGCACGTGTCATCTGTTTTCTAATTTTTATCAATTACCTTGGAATGAGGTTATTGACAGTGAATTTGATTTATTGGGTTCCCCATCCTAGCATATGCAAAGGATGCATTAATATTCAGTCACCCTAGTTTTACTTATTTGGTTGTACTTGGAAGTTATGGCCATAGACACGCCCACACCCTCGAGTCAGTAGCATAAATGATATGAATAAAGAAAATATCGTGCTTGCCTCATTAGTTTGTGGACAGCACTAAGGATTCCGTAAAAGAGATCGGAAATATATCCAACGAACGAAATAACTGTAACTCAGTCTGTGTTAGTCACAAAACAGGTAATTTTGAAACATCTTGTTTCATAACTTTTTATTGGTTTTTGTTTCCGTAAAAACTGCAATCATTGCGTTAATGATTTGAAAGTCTATATAAGGTGATCAATAATAGCGGTTCAGTCTATTCTTTCGATTGTGAAGAAAAATCATGTAGAATGAGTCAAAATGTTACGAAAGAAAACGATTTACTCGCTTTATCACGTGGACAGCAACACCACACCGGCTAAAATATTAATTGAAGTGAACTTATTCATTGCTCTTACTCACTATTTTTGTCAACAACGTTCGCGTAAGTTGCTTTTTATGTGTTTTTAGGTTTGCACTTTATGTACGCGTACGTATATTTGATGATCTACATTCTTATCTGTAACTTTCGATATTAATTTACAAGCGTCTTTCTCAACGGTCTGTCCATCACTTCAAATATGATCATGTAATGAACAAGTTGATAATTTTGTTTAAATAGCTTCATTTATATCTAATGGTATATACTGAGGTTTTATTTGATAAGCGAGTTTCAGTAAAATAATATGTACGCAAATACGTATTAGATATTGCGTACCTAGCAAGAAGTTTGCTTAAATTAGACGAGAAGTATAAATCAGGGTCTGCATAAACCGGCTATTTAGCAGTAGGGGTCGGTGTTACGCCTTTATATTCACTGTATATTTGGTCAATAAACGTGAGACGTTTTGGCGGTGCAACCTGTTATACTTATATGTTAAAGCAATAAAATAATTAAGATTATATAGTCTTTAAATATGAGACTTCACTTTATACAATATGTGCCATACATGTAACGGCATAGTATAGAAGATTGACTTAATTTCACCAAAATTGGGAAAAACAACCTTTCTCCTAACCTGTTGCTCCAGCAAGGCCATATACTCTGTCCCCAATTGTCATCAGTTATATTTTGTGCTAATCGTCACGTAATTAAACTAATATATAATTGATAACTATTTTTTGTTGCTGAAAACTCACGTGTATGCAATTCTGTGTACGATATTGTGTTCCTGATAAGAAATTTTTGTTCTATCTGACTTTTTTGTATCCTTCTGGTTCTTTTTACCTAATACATGCATGCTATGTGTTTATTTGACTTATGCCATGATTATCGCGTACATTTGATAGCGTATTCAGAATAGTTGGTATTCTCAATTTTGGTGAAATTTTGCCAACCTCCATTTGTATAGACTATAAGTTGACTATTCTGATTATTTAATTTACATGCTTCTGAGATTGCACCGTCCAATCATTAAAAATTTCCTGACCACATGTAGTTGGTTTGTGACGCAGAGTCGGCTCCTAATAACGAGTCGTTCTACTATGAGTTTAACTAGGAAAATTTTAATATAGATTTCTCATTAGCCTGTGAATTTTTGCATGAACAATAGTTACAGCCATTGAAGAAACTGATATTAGCTTAATAACTAGAAAGATTGAATCTAGCACGACTTCCGGTAGAATTCTGACTGTTGACACTTATCTGTGCCACAACTGAGTAGTGGTAGTGGTAGTGGTAGTATTATTATTATTAGTAGTAGCAATAGCAGCAGCAGAAGTAGTAGTAGTTGTAGTAGTAGCAGAAGTTGTAGTAGTTGTAGTAGCAGCAGAAAATAGTGGTAGTGATAGTGATAGTATTATTTTTATTATTATTATTATTATTATTATTAGTAGTAGTAGTAATTACCGCAGAAGTAGTAGTAGTTGTAGGGGCTGCAGAAGTAGTAGTAATAGTTGTAATAGCAGCAGAGGTAGTAGTGGTAGTGGTTGTATTATTATTAGTAGTTGTTGTAGTAGGAAGGGGAGTAGTAGTATTAGTAGTCGGGTGGTCCATAAAAGCTTTGATTTTAAGGCTATATTGCCTAATGCGCTCGCGTCTTATTGACGCTTGTTTTTATCTGGTTAATATGCAACCCAAGGATTTTTGCATATTCTTTTAGCCTAAAAATATTCTAATACTGAGTTTTCCACTTGCCAGAGGCAATTTTATTGTTAGAATTTGTTATTGCGTTTTCAAATCTAGACCCCATTTTGATGCATTGATTTGAATTTTTTGAAATTAATGCATTTGACATTGGCTTAATGTATTTTTTTATTGTTTCGCAGATACGTCTAAAGAGGATGATCTTCCGGATAAAAATGAAAAGGCTCAAAACGAAAGTCGTAAACCTGAAGAACCAGGCTTAAAACGATCGAACGACACGTCTGATAACTCTAATTTGAATGCACTTGCAGTTGTACCAAAGGTGAGATCTTGGTATTATGTGCTCCTCATCAAAATTGTGATACTATTAGAATTTATCGGATTTAAATGTTATGCTACAATATTAACCAGACAGCCTGATTTGCGTTTTTATCTAATTAAAAGTTTCAATTTCTTATATAGACCTTAAGATGGCCTTACTATAAGTCAAAACTTCAAAAAATCAATGATTTAAAATAGCCTCACGAGAACAGCTATGACTACATAAGGGCTGCAACTAGGTTTTATTCCTACATTGTAACGCTCTTATTATCCTATATTCATTAATCTATTTTAGGGAATAAGTTAAATAAATCAATTCACAATGCTCTAGATTTCGATCCCAGGCGCAGCAATGCCGAATACTACTGAGGATTGTACAATATGAATAAACCTGTTCTAGTTGATGATTTCCAATGTTATCTTATAGTTGAATACTTTTTATAGTGTTAAGCAGCCTGATCGAAGTCAAAACAGATGCATACTTAAAAAATGGTAATCGATTGGATCTTTGTGAAACAGATAGTGCAAAGCAACAACCCGCGAACGCAACTCGTGGAAATTCATCATTTTTAACCAATTTGGCGTTTCCTGGAGCATGTTACTATCACCTATGTAGGATGTGGACAATATCTAGAAAGTGATAGAGCGCCTGTACTGTTTTGTTAATCGATATATCCACTCTACCGGCTGAGCGTTCGGATAAAAATTTACGCACATTTCAGTTGTATTCGGTGGCTCTCTTATTTACCATCTTAATGGAGCTTTGTTTTGGAATGCTTTTTGCGTTGGTTAGAGCACTGTTATGAAAATTACTCCCAATAGCTGCTCCTAACCTATTCGTGTCTGAGAACCCCATAGATGCCAGATCGCTTGAAGTCCTAAAATTTACAGTAGAGTCTGATATGCTTATATTTCCATTCGCATCTGCTAAATTCAAATCCGAAATAGCTGCTGGTTAATTCCACTTTAACTGCATATGCTGCTCTGGAATTCACATTCGTTGACTGGAAATATAGTGGGGTTAATGCGTATTGCTAGCTTCTAATATCGCATAAAAACTGGCCCTATATGTACTTACTTGTTACTAAGTGTGCCGTGCTTAATATGTACTTGTATATATTTCTGAACTAATTTGGCCAAAAATATTTCCTATTTTGAGAAAACGTAATTGCACAATCGAAAGTAAACCTGGTGTGTATCAAATATAAACTCCAACCAGCCATTCGCGATATGTAGCTCTAAGACAGAAAAAATGCTACCTGGAGAAGGGATATTGAATTGAAGTATTATTACAAGATTTAAATATATCAAAACTTTAGGTATAATCTAGTTATTACAGAAGTAAGTATATATATATATATATATATATATATATATATATATATATATATATATATATATATATATCCTGTCATTAGACGTCAAATAAATATTGCTTTTCTAAATGGCATGGTAACTACCTTATTATTAAAACTCGAGGACGGCTAGTTAAAACGTTAGGCCATTAAAAATACTGGAAACGAACATCCTGAAAGAAAGACTGGTTACGGAAAAATTAACTTCCTTAAAAGGTACGTGCCACATTCGACTTTGATTGCACAGAGTATAAATTCAAAGACTGAACAAAGTTCTCTGTGGAACATATCCTCGCCGTGGCATTTCTCGCTTCTACGCATGACTTACAGATAAGATCACAACCGGTCTAATATATTTACTACATTTGCTACCTCATGAAAAGTATAATTCTTAACGATAAAATTCGTAATATAAAATACTATAATCATCTTCTATCATTGAATTGTGTACGTCTTGGGATGAAGAATCATCGAAGGCTTGCTTGAACGTTTGGTCAAATGTGCTAGTCACGATATACAAGCTGAAACATACTGCCCAGTTAACACGGTATATAACTTAAGATTTCATGCAATGTCCAATTTCAGTGTCTAATGTTTAAGTTGCATGACTCTGAACTAAGTTCTCCCGGATATAAATCCTCACAGTGGCAATTCTCGCTTTTATGTATGAGTAGCCAATAAAAAAGAAACCGGTCTACTAGATTTACTGTACTTGCCACTTTATGGAAAATATGGTTTCTAACGAGAACTTGTACGGTAGCAAATCCCGCTCTTAATTCCCCAGGTGGAACTACGTCTATCTTACGATGTCAAATGATCGTAGGCTTTTTGAAACGTTTCTTTAAAAGCGGTAGCCGCGATATGCAAACTAAAGCCAAAATTAAACAGTGAATACGTGGGTATATGACTTAAAATTGCACGCAGTGTTCAATTCCAGCGTCTTAGCGAGAGATCTGAATGTCTCTGAACCTAGGGAATCCTGGTTTAACTCCCTGCTGTGTCAATTCGGTTTACTACTGATGAGTTACAAATAAGTACGAAACATGTCTGGCAGATGACTTGCATTTAACATCTTGTCTGATTTTTAGCTGGTGCCGACAGTACATTTGTGTTTACATGCTGCTATAATAGTTCAATTTTTCACCTATATGAATGGATTTATTAACATATTAATCATTGAGGTTTTCTAGTATACGGTGACTTATAAATCTCTGTTTCGTTTTCAGCGTCGGCCAGTTTTAGATTTCCATGAAGCTTCATCCATTGTCGTTCCGAAACTCGTTAAATTATTAAAAGGTCAACATGTTATCTACTTAGACTGTGGTGAGACCCATTCTGCTGCACTGACAAGAGATGGCAGTGTCTTTACATTTGGTACAGGACGGTGAGTTCAATCATGTTATCGATTTCTTTCTTTTTGTTAGGTGTAATATAATGATTTTTGAAATGTCATTCATGAATAATTTGTAGTTCTGTCATTTTCTGCATTGTGTGTTACTTTAAATTTAGTAACAATGTATGCATTGGATCAAATTTATTGTAAAGCATGTGTATAGAACACAGTTTAAAAAGGTCAAAAATTTTTCCAGAATGCAACTCGGCTGCAAAATTTAATGCTTTATATAGTGGACTTTAAAAAGCAAATGGGATTAAGGTAGATTTAGAACACCCCTTATACAGGAATGAGCGGTAAGAGGGAAACTCACATGTACACGATCACATACACACGCAATTCACCAGTTTATAATCAATTCATATACAAACTTTTTTCTCAGTTATCAATGGATTTTTTATCAATTTCACACTCCAAACCAGGCGGATTTATATATATATATATATATATATATATATATATATATATATATATATATATATATATATACATTGCATAGAGTAGCCTAGGTAATTCATCAATTCAACCGATTTTGTTCTTATTGAGAACTCGTCAATTCTTCTATATAATTAAATGAACGTTTATTGCGTTTGAAGTGATAAAAATTACTATCGATCATGGTTGCAATCTTGGTATAAACACCTGACCCATTATGTAAATATATTTGTCAGTAGAAACTAAGCATTGTATAGTGTAGAAAAGGCAATTCATCCAGTATACCCGCTCCGTCCTTATATGGAGCTCATTACGTACTATCCAGAATTTTCCGCGGTCAGGGCTTGAATCTGGGCACGTCTGCATTGAAATCTGTTGCTCTAACCATTGAGTCATTCAGTTGCTAGAATTTTTATTCGGAATTATGCACCTCATTCAGTGTTCTACTCACGTCGCAATTGCTATTTATTAACTGGATGTTACGGGATGAAGAGTCGAATAAAATATGACGCTAATACTTTAAATTATGATTTTTTTATATTTTACGTGTAGATTTTCTCTCCTCAAGTATTTTATCAGTATCATTAGTTTTGTTTTAATTATTCATTGATTTATTTGTGCAATATTTTTTATAGACACGGCCAATTGGGTCACAATTCATTTGAAGCAAGTCTTCCAACACCTCGTAAGGTTTCCGAGCTAGGTGGCAGCGCTGTGTCTGAATTAGTCTGTGGTAGGATGCATACATTGGCCTTCGTACCACTGTCAGACACATTATATTCTTTTGGAGCCGGAGGTGAAGGTCAGCTCGGCGTTGGTGACTTCAAAAATAAAGCCATTCCTTCAGTTGTCAAATGTAAGTGTCTAGTAAACATAAATCTCCAATTTTACGGATGTTGCCGAGAAAAGTAATATGCAACATAACACTACTCGACGAGATCATGTTTTTAGATAAGGATTTCGGATACACCGTCTTCCCTAATTTGTAACTGGGTTATTTTGATAATGCATTTTGAGCATATCCATTTTGTCTGGCATTGATTATCTTTTTTCTGAACCAATGGTTTATTGCCCACATTCCGAGGTCCACGGCATGTCGTCTCGTAATCCAGAGTATTTTTGAGTGGAATTTATTAAACACAATTTCTACTTTATTGATTGTCAACGTGTATTTTGCATGCTATTTTGATTTTGCTCTACTTCTATTTTTCGGATTTTGGTTTACTGTAGTAAAAGTAATCATATTGTAGATTAACGTCTGCACTTATTTTGTTCCTGGACTCTTTGATTTGAATTTGCAGTGCCTAACTGCAAATCATTTCGAAAAAATTGTCTATTTTATTTTATTTCAACACAGAAGCTTTTCATAATTAGATACCCTTTTATTCTTCCTCAATATTTTTCGAGTTTGCTGGTTTTTTCGTAGCCAGTACCGTTATCGTTCTGTCAACCCTACCTTCTTCTTTGAACATCTACGTCGAACTTGCACTGTTGTTACCATGCTCATAAATACAGGGCATGCATGTTGAAGGAAATTTCCTTAGAGAATGACTTGTTGTATGTTGTCTCTATTAACGCGACACTATGCAAATGCATAGATGAATACATCTCATTATCTATGCACTTTTATGTGGTTTGACACAATTAAAGACACTCAACCTTATTATTAGACAACTATGTCTAAAGATATATGTATAAATTTTAATCAAATTTAGTTGGCACTCGAAATTTGGCTCGATATAATACCATTAGCGTGTCTATTTGTTGATTTCAACGATCATCTCTCTGAAAATGAGTACCGGCAGCGAACGTGGAAATAACTAACATGTGAAACTTGAATACGTTAAAAAATTACAAACTTTTAGGTTAATTTTAACGATCTTGAATTTAATTTGTCTTCCTTAATCTTATTTGTCTACCATGCGAGAACAGTCAGATACTGGTTGTTGCGGAGAATTAGTATAAATGCATTTGTTTATTAGGTGTTACGCACCTAGTAACGAATTAGTTCAAATATGACCAGAAGGATAAACCAAACTCAGCATGAAGTCGCATTCTCGAAAACTATTTCATGTTAGCTTGACTAGTGCAGGTTTACACATCCACATAGGAGATTGTACCGTCCAATTATCTAACATTCCTCACCCAAATATATAGTGGGTAAAGGGCGTAATACCGTAATACAAATGAGTTGCCAGCAAGCAGGAAACAAATGTACACTTGAGATTACACGTTCCGTTCATGCTGTCTTTGCTTTATCCTTCTGGTCATATTTGCACTAATTTGTTACTTGAGGCACAACAAAATACAAAATTCCATATGTATTAGTTCTCCGCCGCGAGCAGTATCTACTGTTATATATGTAATTGAATGATGTCATGATTATCGAGAAATTTGATAGCTGATATCGATCAAGGCCAGTGTGTATAGATTTACAGGAATAACAGGTGTTCAGAAATAGTTGTAATTCCCAATTTTGGTGAACTTTAGCATACATTGAAACACATCATGTATGTTACTAGGTCGTAAAACCTAATACACAATACCATCATAGATGCTTGGAAAATCTTGTCAGCTTACTTTCACTTTAATAATGCTTTATAGCAAGCGGCTGTTTTTCATATTTACTGTTTATCATTTGTAAAGCGGTAGATTTGTTAACATTGTTCTCTTTGGATCTACATGGCATATGTACATTCAATTTATTTAAGTGCTGTTAATTGTTTGCTTACTTGTACAGTAATTAAACGAGCTTATTTTTGCTAATTTAATTTTCAGTCAATTGGAGTGCTTGTGAGGCGTCGTCAGCCTCAAATTTTCAACGCCATAACTCACAACCATGCTTACCTGCGTTGAATAATACTTCTTTCTCCAATGAGATGATGAAACATATATTCACTGGTGGTGACCACTGCTTCCTTTTAGCAATTGAACCGACACGCTTTTTTAATGCCAATAATATGGCATCGTTTGCAGAAAAATTCCCCTCCGCATTGTTGTCCTTGGAGCCACCTGGCGAACTCTCGCAATTATTGAATCCGCGATTTAATAGATCTGTAAGCACAGTTGTGAATCCGGCTACCAGTAATTGGATGACGATAGGTCCGAGAGCACTCTACCAATTGGCGGCTGCACCACGAGCATTTGGTGCGAAACATTTTGCAGACGTTGGTCTGGACGCACACACGGGGAACAGTGAGCTTCTCGCCTCAGCTTTATCGCGCTATGGTATCTGGCCGATTTTTAGCATAATAACTCCAGCACGATATGAAGTTCCAAGGGCAGGATGTCGCTTATCATGGGCAAGCATTGCCCACATCACGTTTGATGACATTATGAATGTTAGCTTTGACGACGATTGGACTGTGCCACTGCCTATAGATCAGTCTTTCATGTCACATAGACGGCGGTTGGAAGCAGTGTTTAGCTCGTTGGCATGTTTGTCCTGTCTATGCTTAGTTGACAAGTAAGTTTTTTGTTCAGCCGTTGTGCATTTGTGATGTAAGCCGAAATACATTTGTTATTCTAAGGAATAAAAATATTTTTAAAGTGGTTAGAGCACCAGATTCCGAAGCAGACGTGTCCAGGTTCGAGCCCTGTCCGCGGCAAATTCTGGACAGTTCGAAAGCGGTCTACTGGATGAATTGTCTTTTCCGCACTATACAATGCTTAGTTTATACTGACAAATGCATGTACATAATTGATCAGGTGTATATACTCCGATGACAACTTTGATAAAAGTAATTATTATCACCGCCTGTGCAACCAATTTTCATTTAATTATTTAAAAAAAGGTGTTTAAAGTCAGTTAACTGGACAATATTATCACCAGTTTTTAGTACGTATGAAATGTCTTATTTAGTGTAATAAATCTAGAAAAACAATAGCTTAGATGGACTCCTAGTTTTAGCTATACGGGCAACTATACTGTAAATATAAGCGCAAATTCAAGCAAACAGACAAAACGGAAATACATGAGCATTTTAGAAATTATGCCTTACTATAAAACAACCATGGAATTCATGGTTGTGTTGGTTGTACAATAATTCTAGGCCAACCCGCCGCCAAGACAAATGCATCGTCGTCATCATCATCCACATAAAAACAGCGATATAATTGCGTTTATTAACCGATGTTTCACTGCATCAACCATGAGAAAATGGCAATAATAAAGCTAATCATTAAACTAGTAGTTATTATTTAAGATCAGAATTTGCTAAATGGAATGAGATTTTCAGTCTACCCCATCTGTGATTACAGCTGTCGACCAAAACTCCTCGGTATTCATTTAAGCAATACACCGCGAAACTCATAATAAGGTTCGGTGGGTATGGTTCAACGAAGCAAGGCCGAATAGAACTTGTCAGATAGTCAATTTTTCTACTTTTTACTGCCTGGTAAGACTTAGCTGACAGACACCTAAACAAAACCTAGCTGCCCAGGTAATGGCATCTATAGATTTTCATGGAGGACCGACAATATACTTTATTTAAAGACCTTGGACTGGGTATTTTTAACTTGGTCATGCGATTCCATAGTCGATCAGAAGGCTAATGTTTGACAATTCCGACTGTAGACATTCTTTTTTGTGCCACCAAATCCCTAAGTAGATAAATTCATTGACGACCGACGGCGTGACGCCATTCATCATGATTTTGTGCTCTGGATTAAAACCAGCCATAAGCGCTCGTGTTCAAGGCATTTAGCTTCGCATTCACTAGATGGACACTTTTTGAATGAAAGGTGTTTGTCAGCCTGTTCTGCCAACAGTGCAGTATCGTTAACATATTTGTGGTCGGCAATCTGCCTACCACCTACTGTCTCTTTTCCAGGCAGTGCTGTGTTAGCCTCAGCAAAGACAACATTCAAATAATGGACTATCAATGAAACAAGAGCCCTAACATATCAAAAGACTGGCTAAAATATTCTTCAGCTTACATGGCACACAAGTATGAGCAAAGGATGCTGGACATCCACTGTGTATTTCGGCGTGAGTTCTACCCAGTACAGTATAGATATCGTCGCTAGTCACCTTTTTGCTACTTGTCTCTGGAACTTTTACACTTCATGTTTTATAACTTCTGAAAAGCGAGGCACATCTAACACTAGCCGACCTATGATTAAAGGCTTTCAGTTAGCACTGGCTTTATTAAGTAGCCTACACGTTGTTCTGAATCACAGTATCAAGCACAGCAAACGGGCAGAATGATTAGACAAGTCAGAAGAAAGAGTTGCCTAAAATATTAGGCTTTATTCATCATATAATGCAGATATACATGCTAAAAGACAAAGCAAAACATGTTAGTATACGAACGGTGTGAATATAAATGTGTGTACAAATAAACAATCATATCACACGTACGCTACGACGTCAGATCTCCAGAATTTTGTAAAGGACCTGCCATCTTTGGCGCCAAAATTTCAAGCTCAAGTGGAACAGCTCGTTTTTTATCCATCCAGCATATCTGTACACATGCATGAATATGTAAAGCTTTCTATGCGTTTTCAGCTATAGTGGGTCATTTTACAAGTCTCTGCAGCATAATAGATAGCTAACAAGAGGCTAAATTTAATGAAATTGGTCTTGGGGAATAGTGAAATTGATGGACGATTCAAGAGTGGTTTGCACAATGTTTTAAAGGCAGATGCAGTGTAGCTAATACGTCTGAAAATCTTGTCTTATCCCATCTGTAATCTAGTTAAATGGAATTTTTATGACAGGCATCGCTTCGTTTAGCACGATCTCAGGCCTGTAATCAAAAGGATCTATAACGTCAGTTTTCGATGCGTTTTGCTACAGACCGTACCGAATAGCCACTTATTAATGAAAATTAATGACTGGCGATCATTCCATATAAAAGATTTCCTGAAATCAACCTATTTTGCCGCGTGTGATCTTCTTTTAGCCTCGCTATAGATGCCGCGTCGTGAAGAGCTTTGGTATAAGTTGAGATAGCAAAAACTTTGTATGATTCTATCATCACTTAAAACATTACTTAACCCATTTATAGCGCTCACGATGCTATTCCATGCGCTATAGGCACAGTCATCTCTGCAGGATAGTTGGACAGAATACGGGCGGCTGCATCAAGCGGAATTTCTGTCGGATTCGAGCGGCTAGATGACTGTGGTCCGATACATCGATTGAAAAAGGATAGCATCCGCGATACGCTTTCGCGTCATGGAAATTGGCATCTAGCGTCTGCTTACAAAAATGCGGTCGATTTGAGCACGATGATATATCACTGTCGCGGTTGCATGGATCCCGCCTTTTATAATTTGTGCTAATGAAAAATTAAGTTCGCTACAATCAGGCTAAGGTTAAGGGCAAGATTAGAGTGCCTGATACCGGTATCACAGCTAATTTTAGAGAAATCATTATTTCATTAGAAGAATAGTCTTGATTTTGGCTCACACGTTCACGACTCCGTGAATCAGTTTGCATGAGCAAAACCTTGCATTAGCCAAACGAGATTTTAGGGCTCTCCAGACAAGCCGGGCTTTCGCTGGTAAACTACATAGGAAATAAACCATGTCTGGATTAATCATTCTTGCAATGGAATGGAAAAAGAATAGCCTTTTCCCGTAAGCTAGGTCGTAATGAGACATGTTGCGGTGTGCTCAATGTACTTCTAGTCATTTGGAAACAAGCAATGAAAATTTTAAAAATACATTAATAGAATATCTGGTCTTTGTTTTCTCCATTGAAAATGGGAATTGTTCACAATTCTTTGTTTGTTATTGCAAGAATAAGGCTATTAAGCAATGTGGAAATCACGCTTGTGTAGTTAAGCAGCTTTAAAAGACTGACCAGCTAGCAAGGGAATAGACCTTACATTCCACGAGTCAATGGTTAAACGATTGTTGGTATTATGCGGCACACAGGGACCGGCAAATGCTGTCGGAAATCCACTGTGCGTTGAGATTGCATATCTAGACTAGTTCTTTGCGATTCCTTTGCTATTTTCTTATTTTTGAGAGATCCACATGGAAATACAAATAAAGTCGTTCAAACGAAATTTAACATTTGACTTCATAGTTGTCAAATTACTTGGTGCAATGAGCTTACCGTTGATAAAGAAGCCGGGAAGACTGCCTTAAAATATTTTGTGCCAAAATGGGAACAATGGAATAAAATAATTGCGTCGCGAAACATGGACAAGGTAACATCCTATATCAGTATACTTGAATTGAAGAAAACGGGCAGTTCCAAAGCGATTTGTATAACTTGCTAAATGCAGCTGCAGCGATACTTATATGTATGGAACTCCTGGCTGAAGCCGATACCAAAATTGCCACGTGGTCTAACTTAGTTTTCGGCTCAAATTTTGTCAGATTGACTTTTCGAGTCATATAGATACAAACCGTTCGTAGCAGTAATAATACGCATATACGGTTGAATAAATAACTTGAATCAAGTTTTCGACATTGAAATAAGCACCAATACCAATGTATTTAACCTGTCAAACAAAAAAGAAAAACTACTGTCAGACACACGTACTGACAAGTTTCGACCTTCAATGATAATCAAAATACGACGGCAAACAGACAAAAAATCGCAATGAATATACATGGAAACCAAAATTCTATATGCGACTTTCACTTCTAGTAGTCTCGCGTACGTTGCACTGGACTGGAAATATCGGCTGCAAAATTTCGATGCAGTCACGATCAGTATTTTTCTGCAGCTCTACCAAACGTATATGTTTGATGAATTTTTAAAAAAAACATCGGTTGCGCGAGTAATGGTAACTATTCTTTGAATCAGGTTTGCGAAACGAAAAGAAAAATAAATTCCATTTTACTTAACCAGTCGATCAACATAGCTTGAACATGCCAGAATGATAGGCAAAGGCCACGCCACAATTTTATTTGAAGACAGCTTAAGTTACAACATGGACGCTGATGTCATTTGAAGGTTCGAATTGAATATTGAGCATCGACTGTAGTATCATAAAATGGGCTTTCATTTTTTCGTTGTTTTAAGTGTATTCATAATGTATGTATACAGAAATAAAGATGTACTTATATAGCCTTTATTAATATTGCGCACACATGAATACACTTAATTTTATGCACTTCTGGACGAGCACATAATTGATTAGAGTATATTTGCGCGGTTTAAAATTTGTTTGTTGCGTCGAGTGTTATTATTATTCTTCTTTTTCTTCTACTTCTTCTTCTTCTACTTCTTCTTCTTCTTTTTCTTCTTATTCTTCTTCTTCTTCTTCTTCTTCTTATTATTATTATTATTATTATTATTATTATTGTTATTATTTATTATTATTATTATTATTATTATTATTATTATTATTATTATTATTATTATTATTATTATTACTATTATTATTATTATTATTATTATTATTATTGTTGTTGTTCTTTTGCCTTTTTCTTTTAGTTCTGTTCACAGTCACTTTAATTTTGGACGAACAGAATTCGGTATTCAAATTGATCACGCTTTTGTGATGCAGGCTGAGCTTTTCCGCCGTCTGCCTCGTTCCGGCATTCGAAAGCTCATCGATTTGTTAATGAATAACGTGTTGCTCTGCGCGAAGTCGAACTATCCGGCGATTGAGTGTTTACGCGCTTTCCTTTTCCTGTCCGTATCACCTCTACTCGAGATGCCGCGTAAACCACCCGCTGCCCTATCGAGGAAAGTGGCTTCAGAATTGAGCGCCTCTGGATCCAGCACTGTCGCCGCAGCGGCTACATACAACATTTCTACCAGACCTCCATTGCCAGCTAAAAACCACTTTAATGTGACAGACATGTCTGTAAGCCTTATGTTATAGGTCGTTAATGCTTTTATCGAATTTCATAGTGTCTGTCTTTGTATATGCTGTACCTATCCTGCTAATGGTTTACAAAATGCAGAACAAAAAGAACACGCGTAGTTTATGTCCGTCTCTTGTTATTGTTGTCAGAGATGTTGGCTGTATTGGCATTATGAAACGTTAAATCGAGAAAGGGCTGTTATTTTTTATCGAGAACTAATTTTGCTAGATCTTAAATATATAAACGAATATCAGTATCTTGCACAACCTGCTCTAATTGGCTTTGAGGTCATAAGAGAAAAAAAGCAAGTTTTCTTCTCTGAGCCACTAGTAAACTAAAATTTGCAGCAGCGGGTGCATTATGTGAAGTTTGGCGAAAATTATGCCATAGAGATAGCGTCACTTGTCGCTTCTCTACTCACTCTTCCAGGAGCTATTGCAT
The DNA here is from genome assembly GCA_029291075.1 of Eudiplozoon nipponicum. NCBI lineage: Eukaryota > Metazoa > Platyhelminthes > Monogenea > Mazocraeidea > Diplozoidae > Eudiplozoon > Eudiplozoon nipponicum. The sequence continues at coordinate 100,230 of JAQBSW010001186.1, read as the reverse complement.
ATTAGCATAGAAACTGACGACAGACCTCGGCAACACCAACTGGAGTATGATAAGTTGTTCCAATATATGTGGTAATTGTGCAATACCTAGTATCGAAACAGTTTAATTATTTTATGAATTACATTACTGCTAGGATTGGTTAGGGACTGTCGATTGTCTGACCGGAAGTTGCTAAGACTAGACTAAGAACATGACTTGCTTATCTTTACGTGAAAAAGGGATTACTTTTTTATTGAGAATTTGTAAGGTTTTCATAAATTTCATTTGATATTGATACATTCTCCATGGTCGATCATCTCAGTTATTTTGCTACCTCCTTTGAGCGAGCACAAAGCTTTGAGGTCGCATTGTCGAAGACTGCATGAAGTTAGCTTCACTACTGCAGGTTTACATTTTCGTAAAGGAGATTTTATCGTTCTTCTGACCCTAATTCCTCATCCAAATATATAGTGGTTAAAGGGCGTAATACCGGCTCCTACTGATGAGTCGCCAGTAAGCACGATACAAATGTGCCTGAGATTATACTTTCCGTTCATGCTTTGTTTGGTTTATCCTTCTTGTGATATTTGAATTAATTTGTTACTAGCTGCGCAACATCTCATATCCAATAGCAGCATTAGGTTCACGAACCTTCTTATGGAGAGTCAAAGTGAAATAGTTATGGCGAAAGTCGATCAGCACATGAATTTGACTAGATTTTGAGTTCGATTCTCTTCTTACCTCAAGACGAAAGCTTTACTTTGATATTTTTTGATAACTCATACATACTTTCTGTCTTCGAACAATTTTTTCAAGTAAAAGACTTCGAACAATTAGAATTTTAAAATTATTCTTCATTGCCACATGACCATGAACTTCATAGTTTTGTGTGGACATTTAATGAACACTAGGTCGTCCATTTCTAATCATTGACGGAGCATAAACGACCACATAGTTGTCAAACCTAAATCATGGTTTGTTTAGCGGCATAGGAATAAGTACTTCACGAATTTCTATGGCTTGGTTTATTCTTATGTACAATGAAAATCATAATTAATTATTTATTTTTTCTCTAGAATTTTATCAAGAACTATATATTTGTAAGGCCGCATGTGCAGGAGACCGGTGTATGTTTTTATTAATGTATTTGTGCATTTATCCACGCATATATAAAATGTCCATTACTTTCAAATATTACACAGTATATTTCTTGTTAGTAAGGAAAATATCAATAACAAAGTGGATAATGGCCATTTATTTTGAGAACACTAAACTTCACTTCACAATCTTTCATTTATATACATCCTGGGTTTTCTCTTCATAATGCGAGAGGCAACAAATCTGACTCGGTTCTACTTCTACTTTATTGTTTGAGCTGGTTAGTACGTGTGTATGCGTATGTGTCTGTGTGTGTGTTTGTTTGCATTTAAAGTCTATGGATGTATTGCAAAGTGATGTCTGAGATCTGGTCATTATTGTATTGATAGATTGAGAGTTAACCAACTTCTCTCATTGGTAGCGTGTACGAATGTTATTTTCCCGAGTGTAGTCTTTCGTTTCGCCTTGTTCCTCAATTTTGTTCTGTCCACTTGGTAACAGCGCATGGTGTACAGATTTCATTGTTAAATGCTCATATTTTATGAAATTTCTGCCCTTAGTTGTAGTCGTCTTTTCCTCTTATGTTTGTTGCCAGTCCGATCGAATGTTTGCTGAGTCTGGTCGAGAATGACCAAATCTTAGACACACTGAAACATACGCATACACACTCACTAATCAACCGAAACAATAAATAGAAGTTAACCGAGTCAGAGTTGTTGCCACCCACATAATCAAATGAAAACCCAGAATGTATGTAAATGAAAGATTGTAAAGTAAAGTTTATTAGGCACGAAATAAATGGCCATTATCCACTTGGTTATTAATGTCTATTCTTCCTACTAATATATATATATATATATATATATATATATATATATATATATATATATATATATACGTGTACAAGCAGAATTTATGAAGATCTGGTCAAAACGTCTTTTTCAGACAAGCAGCTGATGGACAGCTTCAGAGTGAAGGGACAAGTGAGAACGCATCAATCAATGCCAAACACAAACTTTGCACCTATAAATTCAAAGGATTCAAGATTTTATCGACCTACTAGTGCTATCAATTGTCCTGCCCAAGAAAAAAGACTGAAAAAATCAATACCTACGTACATATATAAACTTGTGAATATATTTCGCAAAAGGAATGGGCGACCTAGTGTATTGCTGTAATGTCTGTCTATTTTATCATGAACATGAATGTTGAACTGCTCGACGAATGCACTTCGCACTTACGTGGCAAAACAGGAGCTTCTAGTGAGCTCCGTGTGTTTACTGATGGTTAATGTCTTTGCAGCACTGTCTTTAAAGAGTCAAATATATTATGTGCTTGGAAGTGGAGTTGTTTTGTTGGGACATTTGTTATGTATTGATAAAATGACATCTTTATAGACGTGCTTCTGGTTAAATATGAAATTCGTACTCATCATTTGAATAATTATTACCGCCCACGCAAGCAATGATTGCTCAATTTAATATTTTATCTCGCTATAATTTTGGTGAATAATTCATAAATGTTTAAACTTCCTACAGTAATAATCCACAATTTCGCTTCTCATGATAGGCGACAGCGCAGCAAAACCATAGTACGACTAAATCGATTTATCACTTCCGCCTCAACATGGAATTCATAGTTATGTATTGATTAAGAGAACACCAGGTCGCCTTTATTTAATGGAATACATTCAATAGCCGTAGTCTATTTGTATTTCCCTAACCTATTTGCTTTAGAAAGAGAGCGAGATCTTGTTTAGTCTGCCTGTGGTATACACCTTAAATTTCCTTCGTGCCTGTGTGTTTAAAGACGTCACGAACAGGTGCTGTCCCTGATAAGATCTAAACTGAAACTAAACTTATCATGGTCTTTATTACTGTGGATTGCAAAATAAGTCTACGAAATAACAGGCGAAGAAAAGCGATAATTACTATTATCCATTCTAATTAAACATAATAGGCAGGGCAAGTATGGCTGTTTATCCTTCTTATTTCTGAAAGAATATTCAACGATGGGTCTGTATTGCACGCTGCAACCATACTGCGAACCCATTGTTTTATGTGCCATAATTTTGAATATTAATATTGGCTGACATGGGCTTATTTTTATCGCCTAACCTTATTGAATTTTAGCGTGGCTTTGAGAATTATGGACTTGTTTATCTAGTTTATAGAAAGTTTGTGACAGCATTTCATACATTCGGGAAAATGCTTGATAAAAAAATGAGTCATCTTTTCATACAGAACTCCAAGGAGGCTTTAACATTTAGTTGAATTAATCATGTGTTTTTATCTCTCTAACCCCTAAATGATCAACGAAGGCACTTTGGACTCCACTGTGTCTTTGTTGGCTTGAACTCTGGATCGATACTAAGCATATGACACAATCCATTACCTTTTAATGTCTCCCAGATCACGACAACTAATATTATCTATCAGTGGAATGGGTTGCGGAATTAAAATTGTTTTGTTATTGTGAGCATGCTTATCGCAATCTTGACTACTGACAAGGTCTATCATCAGCATCCTCAAAACAGTTTAAATCAGACTAAAATACTTATTCTTCATTGTCGTTTAATAATTGGAAATATGAAAACGATAGAATATCAATAATTGTGGTTTAACTAGCCTAGAAGAGAAGTTGTGCTTAAACAACAGGCAATATCTTGGCATTGATTTTGTGTGTCATATAAGCAGATCCTCTCCTTCCAAATTAATTATATTTTTTATTTGCTGTGTTTTGTTTCTGATTATTATTTTTTCAATTATTATTATTATTATTACTTCTGACAATTACGCGACGATTTTGCTGTTCCGTAATGACAAAAAATCTTACTGTCTGGGAAACCCAAATTCAAAATGTTGTATAGTAGCTTATTCGCCTAACAAGACTCGTTAAATAAAGCAAATATTAGTGTGCTACGCACGGGCAGATGCAGTTTAGAATTATTAATTTTGTAAATCACGCTTACCTGTGCTCCATAAAAGGGCACCGTGTCGCTCATTCCTAGTGTGCATGCATGATTTGTACTCAGTCATCCCGTTCTTTGAGAGCGTGCTACCCAGGCCTGATGAACACCATTTTTTCATTGATTTATTTTATGAGGTTTCCTTTGACTATATAGTCTGCTGTGCAAAACAGTCGAGAACAATTTTCCAGAAAGATTTGTAATGTTAAAAGCACTAGAAAACGACTGGCGATCTGTAACGAATTATGTAACACACCAGACTGCACAGAACAAAATCTTCAAATCAAATATTCTGTCGGTTGCCCTTTATGTTGTGGAGATGGTAGATGCCTCACCAATGCTGCCAGCGATTAGACAGCTATTTAAATCTAAGTATTCGTTTCATTTGGTTTGTTCGATTGTTAACTGAGCGTTAGGTGGCATTATTCAAGAAAAAAATTATAGGCCGACATGTTTTATTCGGCTGTAAGTAAATGTATTATCATCAACGGATCTTAGTATGAACCACCAATTACTTTAGTTGTGGCACTGTTTGTGAAGGTTAATAGCATATCCAGTTCGCCAGCCTGCCTGGGACACTCCAGTAGTTGGCTGGAACCGCAGAAAAGATACACTAACAATCTGTGCCTAGTACTTATATTTGTGATATGAGTCACTGGATCACGCCAATTCATATACTCACTTACCAAGATACACGGAAATGAGCAAAAATCTGTGGGAGTCTGTCGACAAATTGGGTCCGGTGGAGAAGTTTAGCTAACTTTGCTTTATTACTGTAGACTCTTCAGGGACCGTGTGTGAGATCTTGATCACCGTTCATTTTTCTTATTGGTATTTTTTCGCCTTTTTCTTTTGTGTATTCAGCAGTAGTTCATTAGTTTCAAATTGCTGTTCTTTTGCTGTTTGTGATGATGGTGATATATGGAGTCATACTTTAGTCAATATGAATTCGCAAAGTAGTTTTCCATATTCGTGCGAATGTCAAAAAATTTAAGCTTACTTGAAAAGCCTACCTTTGCATTGCTTTATCATATTATTTTTCGTACTGTAATTATAACATGAATTACTACGCAATATTTAGATTTTCGTTGTAGACGAATTAGGTATGTTTTGTCAAAGTGTATAGGATATTTATCCGGTGAGGTTTGCGAATTTTCTCTTTTTATCTTTTACAATAATTAAGACTATTTTATTTTTTTGTATTTTAGGCCAGACTAGCTGAACTGTCGGATCCTGGACTAGTGGCGTATTATCCAGTTCTTGAAGGCGAATTTGACTCACCCGGTCTTGTGCTTAGTGCGTTTGCGGCTGCCATCAATAAATTAGACACGGCACCGGCTAGTATTCTGCGTAAGTTTAATGAAACCATAAATGCAATGAAACATGAAAATTTTCTTTAGATATAACTCTTTCAACGGGTTATTAAATAACATCGACCATATCCTGAGCTGAAATATTGGCCTTATCCGTCGTCTATATACATGAGCTCCAATAATTTAGGCTTTAATTTTAATAGTCATGACTATTTTTTAGCGATATGGAATTACATGTTGGTTTCACGTGCTAAAATAAAATTTTTACTTATACATGTTACTCTCCGTTAAACACAGAGTTGATATTTGTATTTAGCACATATAAGCATGCATCCTTATATATTAATATATATGTTTTTTTAAACTAAACATTGCATATGGCACCAAAGACATTTATCAAAAAATATATATATATATATGACTCGTTTTTACTTATGTTTCTTGTTTTGGCTAGTTGGTGAGTGTGTATGCGTGTTTGCATGCGCAACAAGGTGAAACGATCAACTAAACTGGGAAAAATAGCACTTGTATATGTAACAGTGAACAATGCGCACAAATGGTTAATTCTCAAGCTATCAAAACAATAATGACAAGATCTCAGACATCACTTCGCATACACACAAACACAATTGCATACACACTCACCAACTAGCCAAAACAAGAAACATCAGTAAAAACAGGTCAGATTTGTTACCACTAGCACAATCAATTGAAAACCCTATATATATATATATATATATATATATATATATATATATATATATATATATATATATATATATATATATAGGGCAGAATTTTGATTCATCAGCACAAACTAAGCACTATATCAGTTAGTATTGGCAATTCCTACAGTAGACCAGTTTCGTCGTTATTGAGAGCTCTTCAAGTGCTGTCCAGAATTTGCCTTGAAAGGCACTAGAATCGTAAAACATTTGCTATGGAGTTTAGGACTCTATACACGCCTATGCATTTGGTTAGCCTTTCTTTCAAGTGAATGCTTTTTTGAATCTCTTAAGACATTGTGCAATGTGTAGTTCATCCTGACAAAAACATATATTCCAAATCCTGCTATTTGATTTTGTAAAATAACAGATCAGTTGTGGCTGGTTAGGACTTTAACAAACTTAAACCATAAATGTATTCCGTGATAGTTATTAAATTCGCCATTTTTTAAATATTATAAGAAGAGCCGTAATACATGGAACAACTTTTATTAATTACTATTATTTCTATCATTATTCTAAATTCGTTAGTGAAATTTTTGCTTATCCTATCCTAACTCTACATTTGTCAAAACGAATCCAATCTTAGCTATGTCTATCTTGAATTTACACAATGTAAACTGCTTCTTTTTCGTAAAGCTATACTGTGTCATTTTGAGGCACGTCAGTTACATTTGGAGGCCAATTTGTCGTGTTTCTGTTCCAGTCCAATTTGATTTCCTTTTTAATTTGATACATTTTGGGTCGGAGAACTAATATATATGCAATTGTGTAATAGGTGTTGCGCGCCTAGTAACAAATTAGTTCAAATATGACAAGGAGAAACCAAAGATGGCATAAACGGAAAGTATAATCTCTTACACAGCCTTTTCGTGTTTATCGCCGACTCATCATTAGGAGACAGTATTAAGCTATTTACTCACTATATACATTTGGATGAGGAATGTAGGAAAATAGGAAAGTACAATCCTCTATATGAATTTGTAAACCTGCAGTAGTGAAGCTAACTTTTCATATAAAGTCTTCAAAAATGCCACTTTAACGCTAACTAACTCTATATATATATATATATATATATATATATATATATATATATATATATATATATATATATATAAAGATCTGTAAAGGATAATAACACTATAGCTATTGGTCAGTAACCGATATCAACATTATAGTACCGAAAAGTTACATGGTAATAACATGATGGATATCAATGTATGCTAAATTTCATCAAAAATTAGAATTAAATCTAGCTATGAACACATGTCACTCCAGCAAATCCGTACACTCTGGCCCTGATCTATATCATTTATTAGATTTCACGGTAATCATGACGTCATTTAATTAAATATACAGCAGTTAGATACTGTTTGGGGTGGAGAACTAATGTATAAGCATATATATATATATATATATATATATATATATATATATATATATATATATATATACTATATATTGTACCCTTCCTATGTGCAAAAACAAAAAGAAATTTTATCAGATACAAGAAATATTTCTTTCTCATAATCTCCTCAAGTATCTACTAATGCACATATCTTTATATATATATTAGAAAGCAAAACAAGATATATATTTTTATATTTATATCCAATTTATATATAAAGATATGTTCATTAGTAGATACCTGAGGAGATTATGAGAAAGAAATGTTTCTTGTATCTGATAAAATTTCTATTTGTTTTTGCACATAGGAAGGGTACAATGAATTTTATTAAAGCTCGCATTTCAAACGAATATTTATATATATATATCAAATTGGGTGGGAAAAAATTTAATAACAAAATGAATAATGGCCATTTATTTCAAAACTACTAAATTTCACTGTACGATCTTTCATTTATATGCATCCTAGGTTTTCATTTGATTATGTTTGTGGGAACAAATCTGACTCTGGTTTCTATTTCTAGTTAGGGCCGATTAGTAATTGTGTTTGCGTATGTGTCTTTGTGTGCTTTTTGCATGTTAAGGTCTTTCTCGCCGTTTTGCAAAGTGGTGTCTGAGATCTAGTCATTCTTGTATTGATTGCTTGAGTGTTAACCAACTGTTCACATTTTTGGTTGTTACGTGTACGAATGCAATGTCCTAGGTGATGTTTTGTATGGCTCTAATCTAAATAATCGATGGTTCTATTCACGGATGCCAATGAGGATTTTCTGCCAAGGACCAAATCGGCCTAGCAGATTAATTTTATTTGTTAATTTGTAGAATGTTCAGTCTATACCACAAATAAATACACTATCACATCTCAATACTGAACATTAATCTATTAACATATCTATAATGCTTCCATATGATAGTGAGAAGCTGCATCATAACTCAGGTAGTGGTAATTTGATGTGATCCTGAAAGCGTCTCTTACGTGAATCAGCGTGAAGACTTGAGTTCTTTGGTACAGACGCGTAAATGGTTGCTAAAGCAACTGTTAGGAATTCCAAACATGGCTTTTTTACGTTAGTCTGTTCTCTTTTCAATTAAGGCTACGTTGAAGACTAACAAAATGATGATGTTCTTTGTTGAAGTTGATTGGTGCAGAGTTTCTGCTGCCAATTGTATATATCTGCTGATTCACTGAAACCCATACAAAATGAATCTCACAGCAACTAAGGCATGGGAGAAATATATGCGTCCAATAATAAATATCTCTAGAATCACCATGACCAGAAAGTTCAACGTGCGTAGGCGGAGAATGTAGAAGAAATTCGTCTTCTAGAGTTCGCTTTGAGTTTATGCATATCTTATATTGTGCATTCTTTGCTTAGCTGTCTATAAATCAGAATTCACTATTTGTTTGAGTTCTGTTCGAAGAAGTCGTAACATAAAAAGGGTCTTTTGTACTTCTGCAAGTGAAATGCCGTATCTTGTATAGTGACAGGTCGTGGCTTGCTAGTTTGAATTTAAGGTCAAGTGCACTACTAATGAGGGCCCTAAGACTACCGTTAATCTTTAAATATACATTACATTAAATCATTATTTGCATAAAAATACAAAATTCGACTTAAAATGCAGGATTTTAAACGTGAAAAGAATGCGTGGACCACTGCACTCGTAACTTATGACACTGGTACCATCGGCCCACCATTGTTGCTTTTCTGGAACATTCAGATGCCTTCAAATGTATCTCGCGCGAAATGTTTTGGCGAGTTAGAGTTAATGATGGTGTGCCGGGCGAAATAGTTCGATTTCTTGATGTTTGGTATAATGACTGATCAATCTGTATTCACCTCGGTAAGCGTCCCTACAGCTTTTGCGATTGATTTGATTATGCTGACGCTCTTTCGTTAGGTCACCGTAACACTCTGGAGCGCTGTGGGTAATAATGAAGCTGATGATGATTCTGTAAAAAAAACTAATCTAAACTGTCCTAAAATATCTGTAAACCCTGAATTACGAAAGAGGTTGTGGTTACTCAGCAGTGTGCTAATCGAAGAGAAAAACTAATGCGAAGAATATTCCTATAGTAGACAAATATGTAAAATTAAATGCTTTCGTTTATCTGGGATTACTATTGCTACAGGACAGATTGTCTTCTACCAGCATTTACAGACGTATTAGCCTTGCATTGCTTCCTTTGAAATATTGTGCATGCCACTCTGGAATTTATCCATTTCATTAAGCATCAAACCAGTAGTCTTCAACTCAAGCATACTAGTCGATTTGTATGCTGCGGAGAGTTAAGAGATGGCTCACTATAGCTGCCAGTGAAAACATTATAGATCTGTATATTCTATCGGTTTTTTGTTAAGTTATTTACAGCTGTATATAAGGAAGTATTGCTCAATAGCAAAATTTATGAGCCGTCCAGCTCTAGATGGCTGCCTATTAATGTACCACAGCGATTAAACTTTGTTTTAGAGCATCGATTGTGTTGACTGGCAAATTTCACATCTTTCGCGCCAGGCATCGGTGAGTGGCTGCGGCCACAGTAAGGATGGACCAATTATATCTTCACCACATTATTATTCAAGATAACTGTTACTTGATCATACGACACTGTACTCTTATTGGTCAAGATTAATTTAAATGGGCAATAATCTGTTATAAGCTAGCGAGAAACCGTTTTCAGTGTAGAGGCCTAATTAATTCTGCCATACTAATAGAGGATCTTCTGGAACTCACACTGCTTATCGTTTATGTATGCACGTATTCATATATGTTACATACCGTATTCTATATATCTTGAAAGGTTGCGCAGTGTCAGCTTCATATTTTACACTAAAAGCACTAATAGAGACACACAAAAGCCATGTTTTGCGTTCGCGGATTGTCGATTTCCACTATCAGCTTCGCAAAGATCCGATTAATCCCCATACCGTATTCTTGTCAATCTGATAAATCGCAAATGGTCTCAACATGAAGCCATTTTGAGTAGAACTACTGTACTTTTATAATAGATGGAGGTGTATCTGTGCGTATGCACGCATTTATGCTTCATAACGTTTAGTTCACAGTAATTTCATTTTTTAAATATCATATAATTCAGTGGAGACGAGTGCTTGCGAAAAATATTTCTAACGGTGTTTTACTATGAGGTGTTTACACTGTAAAGGATTTCGAAGTCGACATGGAGACTATGACAAAACATTTTCCTTGCCATTATATTTGTTTCGATCTGACTGAGCACGAAAATCTCTGTATGCAGTTATTTTAATCAAGGTTGCGAGCTTGATATATGCACCAATTCCTTTATATATGCCGGTATAAACTGAGCATTGTATAAGGTAGCAATGAAAATTTATCCAGTAGTCTTGTTTCGTTCTTATTGGGAACTCTACGAGTACTATCCAGAGTTTTGCCACGGACAGACTAGAACCAAGACATTTGTTACGGTGTGTGGGACTCCACTGCACCACTCTGCCACACAATACACACTTCTGTAAAATACTAGCTTTTATTTAGATTTTCCTTCATCTCTTTGGACATAAATTTCTAGCTAGCCGCTCATAGTTTGTCATTTTTATCAGGCAATCAAATAAATTTAGCTACGTTGAAGGACGTTTTTATTTGCGGACCTGGATTAATTGAAATTACCTGATCTGCGTTTTGACTAACGCAGCTTTCATTGTTCCAGTAGTTTTCTTTTGATAAGATATTTCGGCCAAACTTACCGTAGGCCTTCATCAGTTGCATTTCGCTTCACAAGTTTAACAAACGAAACAAATGAAGCAAGCGCGTTATTTCCTCTAGCCATAATATTTATACTTCAGACTGACCTTTCATTAGATATTCGCGTGTCACATGTGTGTGTGTGTGTGCATTTTCATAACTGTTGTTTTCATCTAACTAATTGAGACCAGAGTGGCTGAATAATAATTTATCAATTGCATGCGTTAACTATTCGTTTTACACAATGTAAAATGACGTAACTGAGATGGCCCTCACTTTCAGGTGTGGGAGACCCATAATTCAGAAACACTCGTTATAAAAACATGCCATTTGTTTCATTTGTTAAACTTGTGAAGCGAAATGCAACTGATGAAGGCCTACGGTAAGTTTTAAACGATCCGTTTTTGTTCTCAGTGCTGTCCTTCTTGTTGTGGATTTGACCGCATTTTTCTTGTGCGGGACAATTGATAGCACTCATAGGTCGGTAAAATCTTGAACTTCCTTCATATTCAGATGATGTAATTTTTGGCCTCAATTGATGGGTTCTCACTTGTCCCTTCTTCTTTAAGCCTTAAATTAGCTGATTGTCTGAAAATGACGTTGGATCAAGATTTTCCATTGTTCTTTGACCTAAGTTTGGCCGAAATATCTTATCAAAAGAAAACTACTGGAACAATGAAAGCTGCGTTAGTCAAAATGTAGACCAGATAATTTCAATGTAGCTACGTTTTTTGGATATTTTTTATTTTTAGTTGGAAAAATTATTTTGTTTTATCGCTGAAATCGTTTACTAACATCTGGTGAGTTTCATACATACTGGAACTTGCGTTATTGTGGCCACGTTCTGCATGTGCTTATTTTCGTTTATTGTCTACGCTAGTAATGATTTTTACTATTACTATTCTATTTTCTGTTTTAGAATCGTGGTTCTGTCATATTCAACCGCGTTATATGAAACACTTGGTAATGGTACGTTTTTATAAAATTTGGCAAAAGTTCCACTCTATCTGCCTAATTTAATGTTGTATCTTAACTTTGCATATTACGTGAACAATCAGTTACTGTCTGTTTACGTAAGGTAACCATTTATGGAATTTCCTCTTTGGTTTGAAATTTCGACTTTTTCTCTTCGTCGAGTTATATAATACTTGTTTAATGAGCTTGTTTGTTTATAAACACACGTTTTAGCGTATATGCTCATCACAGTTGTGCAGTGTAATTAAATAACCGCTTGATCTTTAGCATTAGAGTACGACAGCCGATTCATACATATACGTTTATTAGTTGTGAAAGCTGTAACCCAGCCTTTACATATCTTTCACTTTTACCTAGCAATGTGAAACCTGGTCAGTAGACTCTTTCTTGCACCCATGACAATGTCAAGTAAAGGTGAAAACACGTATTTTTTACCGGCGGTGGATTTGCTGTATCGGATGTTCATGAAAATAATTAGGCGAGTTGTTCTTATTGGGCGAGATTTTGTTGCCATATGCCTGAATCTATGGGGTGCCTCGTGTTATTTACCAATTCTAATTGCATCGAAGGTTTACTACTTGGCAATTTTAGCATTGAGTAGGCTAAATGTTTATGACGTGATACAGTGAAATCCGCAAGGAAGTTGTATTGCTGATGTCGCCTTGCCCGAATGCTAACTTGACCATAATGGTGTTGTGGAGAGGTTTAGCTTGCCTCATTTCTGTGATTTATCCTGATAAATTTACTCATAGTAACTAAGTATTCTTTCTTTCTCCCTCTCTGCCTCTCTCTCTCTCTTTCTCTCGTAAATCTCACTAATAATTTGTCTAAATTCATTTATATACTTTTTTCACTCCTTATGGTTATATGGCAGTGAAACATAAGTAACTTTTGATTTGTGTATGGCTGGACATGATGATGAGGCTAAATGTGTCCGTGATAGAAAATCTACTTTGTTCCATCTTTACAAGAGACTGCTGTTTGGATGCTGATTGTGTGTCGGTGCTAAATTATGCCATTATTATAAGAAAAGACCAACAATTTACATGTTTTGGCCATTGCTGAGTCTATCGCTAAAAATGTTGTGACATGTCGTCACGTTTTTGCCATATTTGTTTTGTTAGTGTAAGTTTTAATATTAAACCGTTTTAGTTTGGTGTTTCATGTTTATTATTTTTTCCTACGAGGAATAGCCGACCTAGTGTTCTTTTACAGTAAACAAATAATTATGAATTTAATGGTTGCATGGTAGTGAAATGTTATGTCTTGAGTGTTTGTTTAATTCTGTGCTGCCAGTCGGTTGCTGATTTGTATTAAATCTTCGCTTTTTGCACAAATTTATAAGTGCGCAGTTCCCAGTATTCAGTAGCTATTTACAGACACAGATCAAAGCGAGAAGTATCATTTTTTGCACAACTTTCTTTAAATATTATCTATTTCCTTTCTAGAATCTTGCAAATTTGGTCGTATACATGTTATATCTGGATCCCCCGACGATTGGGAAAGCTGTGAGTTTTGTCGTGTGGTGTTCATTTCTGTATAAATTATTGTTGAATGTTAAAAAATTTTTAAGAATTTTTTGCGGCTCAATAACCACGTTGCACATTTTCTCTATAGATATTATAAACGCACTCATTGGTTATGCAGGTTTTCCATCAGATCTAATCTGGTAAAACTTCAATCTATACATTCGAATAAACAAGGATTCTCTTTTCTGAGAGATTGCTGCAAGTTTTCGCCTTTCCTAGTATCCCAGCTATTTTGTTATACACTATTCTAATCGAGGTTGGAGCCCTGTCCGCGGCAAATTTTGGCCAGTATGTGATGAGTTCCCGATAAGAACGAAACTGGTCCATTGGACAAATTGCCTTTTCCACAAATATACAATACTTAGTCTATACAGACAAATGTATGTACATAATGGGTCAGGTGTTTATATCAAGATTGCAACCTTGATTAAAAGTAATCTCCAAGTCTTTTGTCATTTTTGGAAAAGTTTACAATTTCCACGCAATCACAGAGCCTGTAGATTACTAAGAAAGCCCTGTTTTTTATTATTATACTCTGTTTTAGTAGGCTTTCTGTATATATCTAAGTAACCTCACATGTAATTCTAGTCCACTTCTTTTGTTTGCGCGATTGTACACCTACTCATAGCATAAAGTATTTCTAGACTGCTATCAGTTACGGTTGAGCATTTTGTCATTCGCTTGGCTTTTGTAAATTTACATTATGTATTCAACTAATAAATGCTTTCTGTTATAACAGGTAATTTGGTGACACAGTCAACTGAATGAATACAACAGTTGTTCACCGTTTCATATATCAAAATATCATTATTCGAATACCAATCCACTAAAAACAGTACACAGTGCACAGCCCATTGGAAAGTATATAAAAGAAGTGCTAACTTTAATTCAATTCGTTTCATTTAACTCGTCATCGAACAACATAGAAAAACTACAGACTCACGTACTGACGGTAGTTTTGTTTTGTTGCTCTACGAATGGTTAAATAAAATGGGATTGTCTTTCTTCAAGCTCGCAAACTTAATTTGAATAATTGTTACCACCACCCGCGCAATCATTGATTGTTTAATTGTATTAACTATATGTATATGACAAAAGCTGCAAAGATTTCATGTTCATGACTGTATAGAAATTGTGCAGCTGACATTTCCAGTCAAGTTAAATGTATGCGAATAGAGGTGAAAGCCACATATCTAATTTTGCGTTCCATATATATGAAATGCGGTTTGATCCTCTCTAGCCAGTTTGGCGTCGTACTCTGATGGTGATCACAGAAGGTTGAAACGCACCAGTACGTGTGACTGACGGTAGTTTTTCTATGTTGTTCGACGACCGGTTAAATACAATGCGATTAGTGTTTTCTTTAAGCTCGCAAACTTGATTTAAAGAATTGTTACCACCACCGGCATAATCATTGATTGTTTAAGCGTACAACCAACTGTGGGAAACTACCGTTTATAATTGTTGATTTAGTCTTCGCACGTGTCAGACTTATAATTTTGCCCTGAACATGTAAGTTTTACGCATTTAGGAGTGACATTCGTAGACACATTTTTGGATTGGACAACAAGTGCTCCTCGTTAGAAAATCAAAAAAGGCTCTATCAACTACATTGGCTTAGTCACGTTTTGCGTATGCCCTCAGTTTGATTGCCCAGTAGAGCTCTGTTCTCTAATCCAGCGCCAGATTGGCGTAAGAAACAAGATGGGGATATCTTTACATGGTAGAAACAGTTCAAGTCAACTACATCAAAATTGAGTAGTGTGGAACCCACTCGTCTGCTAGGCTGAGGTCCACGTGTGCATTAAATTTCTATGTTGGAAACCCTGCGTGTTTGGCATCGAGTCAAACTCAGTGACGATCTTGCTGCAGATTTGTGGTAGTATCATCATCGTTACTTTTCTTATTAGGGTAGAGCTAGTTGCGAGGTTTAGTTATTTGTATGACGTGATACAGTGAAAACCGCGAGGAAGTTATATTGACGATGTTGCCTTGTCTTAAAGCCGATTTGGTCGTAATGATTTGGTGTAGAGATTTAATTAGCCTCACTTATGCGTGTTAGCTATTTAGATATACTTATAGTAACAAGGTCCTCCCAGTCATAATTCTCTAACAATTTGTGTGCCTATGTTATTATTTTTATCGTTTTAAAAAAATTTCTTGTTTTTGCTATTCTTGTGTTATATCGCAGTGAAACATTAGTTAATAATGGCTTTTGTATTACTGTACATGATGATGAATATCAGTGGTTATGAAGAGGAGCAATGTAAAAAAATAAGCCTTTACTTGCTTTAAATCAAGTTTGCGAGCTTGAAGTAAACACCAACCCCATTGTATTTAACCAGTCTTCGAACAACATAACAAAACTACCGCCATCCGCAACGCACTGACGCGTTTCGACCTTCCATGATCATCATCAGAGTACGAAAGCAAACTGACTATCGAGGATCAAACCGCATTGAATATATATAGAAATCAAATTTAGATAGGCGGCTCTCACCTCTAGCAGTCTTGCATACATTGAACTTGACTGGAAATGTCGACTGCACAATTTCTATTCAATTATTGTTAAATAAGCCTTTAGTAAAAATAATGCCATGTTACAAAAAATAAAGCCAGATAAACAATGTGTGTAAAATCTCACTTGAGTCACATCATTTCAACTTTTAACCGCTTAATCTCAAATTAGCTACGGACATTTCATTAGGTATGCGCACGTTGAATGTATATAACTGTTAAATATATTCATTTAAATTTAGTTACATACGCATACCCCCTATCCATGGGAAACTATTGTTACTAGGTGTTAAGTCACCGTCTTCACGCGCCAAATTAATTCTTTCATTCTTTTCATGTGAGATTATGCAAGCAATGGTGATTTCATTGAGTATGTAGTGGGAAAAGTATTATGAATGCAGCAGTAGTAAAATAATGCCAAGATATGTGATTACAATGCTAGTAAAAATAGTTTAGGTAAGATATGAAGTAAACTAAGTGAAGGTCTAACATTTAAATTAAGAAAATTGTCTTACGAAGGAATAATCATTGTAAGGATAAAGGATAGTTACGTTAAAATTCCATTAATAATTTTTCGACCCACTAAGGGCCGTAAATTAATGGACAATTAGATAATAATTAAACGATGAAATTTTTAAAGATAGTATTATAAATAATTAATTAGCCAGCAGTAAATTTTTAAGCGTACTCCTAAGTTAATCTTAATTAAATATTCTTTGTCTTTTACTGGAGATACTCTCCAATTCTTATAATATTGCTATCAAATGAAATTAATCTACTAGATCATGCTTTTTTATTACTAGAGCCAATGTTTATTTTTATAACAATAATTTTGTGCAAGAAAACAAATAACATACATTTGAGTTTGCTCTTAATAGGGTCCTTTCTTCATAGTATAAACATTCTATTGAATAAAAGTCAAATGGAATCCTTTTTGGTGATTCATAACTGAAAACTTGGCCTTACAGTTTGTATGATGGATTGTTTGTTTTTGTGCTTCAATGGGCTATAATGGTCACGCTTCAGTTCTGTTTGAGTTTAATCTACCAGGAAATCAAATGAAGATAGGTAAAAATAGCGGTATCAACCCGAACTAGGACTGGACGACCTAGCGTTTATTTGCAGCTTACACTTAACTATGAATTTCGTGGTTTTCTTAACGGGAAATACTATGTAGTAGTTGTTGTTGTAGTAGGAGCAGTAGCAACATCAGCAGAAGCCGCAGAAGCAGCAGAATCAGCAGTTAGTATATACTGTAATAGTAGCAGAAGCAGTAGGAGTGGCATCATCATCATCAGTAGTAGTAGTAGTAGTAGTAGTAGTAGTAGTAGTAGTAGTAGTAGTAGTAGTAGTAGTAGTAGTAGTAGTAGTAGTAGTAGTAGTAGTAGTAGTAGTAGTAGTAGTAGTAGTAGTAGTAGTAGTAGTAGTAGTAGTAGTAGTAGTAGTAGTAGTAGTAGTAGTAGTAGTAGTAGTAGTAGTAGTAGTAGTAGTAGTAGTAGTAGTAGTAGTAGTAGTAGTAGTAGTAGTAGTAGTAGTAGTAGTAGTAGTATTAGTAGTAGTAGTAGTAGTAGTAGTAGTAGTAGTAGTAGTAGTAGTAGTAGTAGTAGTAGTAGTAGTAGTAGTAGTAGTAGTAGTAGTAGTAGTAGTAGTAGTAGTAGTAGTAGTAGTAGTAGTAGTAGTAGTAGTAGTAGCAGCAGCAGTAGTAGTAGTAGTAGTAGTAGTAGTAGTGGTGGTAGTAATAGTAATAGTAGTAGTAGTAGCAATACTAGTAGTAGTAGTAGTAGTAGCAATAGTAGAAGTTGCAGCAGAAGTAGTAGTATTAGTTGTAATAGCAGCGGAAGTAGCAGCGGAAGTAGCAGTGGAAGTAGTAGTAGTAGTAGCAGTAGCATGTGGATTTATTCAGCCTTTTGTCGGAACTTGATTAAATATTTTTAGCCAGTCTCTTTATAAAATATGTATATCCTGACAATTCGAATCAATGACGATGAAGATGATCGACTTTCGATTGTACCTGTGCAACTGATGTCTGTTTTGTTTGCAAATTTGTTTGGTATTCAGATTTACATGTCATTTGAAATGGATCATGATGATGATCCACACCGCCATTATTTGAAAATAATTTGTATACATCACAACAGATAAGAATACCTGGCCTGTTTATTTTCACTGCGAAGTTATTTTCTAATTTCATTACTGATCACGTGATAGAAAAGGTTCAGGTTAGATGAAATTAAAAGATGCCATAGAAAATTTGTATTTATGATTGATGCAGCTTAACTTATGGAAGCATTTATCTTTATGCGTCACGTTTTGATCTCATTTTTTTTCAAATTTTTGCTTTAATTTGGCTTAACTATGGATGGTTAAAACTTGTCAGTACCTGTAACTTACGGTAGGTGTACTATGCTGTAAAGCTGTTATATATATAGAATTTTTTATGCTAGGCATGAAATCTTAATTAGAATGAATATATATTCGTCGTTGAGAAGATCTAGTACATATGCTATTGATTAGTAAGTATTGCGTACCTAGTAAAAAATAGTTCATATTGAACTAGAAGGATATGTCACAGTCAGCATGAACAAAAAGTATAATCTAATCTACACGTACGTTTCATGCTTAATGACGGCTCATCATCAAGAGCAGTAGTATGCCCTATACCCACGTCATATTTGGTCAAGAATTTTTGGGTTGTTGGCCGGTAAAGTCACATAATGCACAATTGCTTATTTATTAATACTGCGCAAGACAATCATGACTATATTATATATTATAGCTATTATATATTTAATTGAATGATGTCATGATTACCACGAAATGTGATGACTGGTGCGACCGAAGTCAGCGTGTATGGATTTGTTGGGGTAACAGATGTTCATAATTGGTTGTAATTCTCAATTTTGGTAAAATTTATAGGCTTGGTATATATTATATAGAGCCAGTCATCTTTGAAGTCGCATTGCCGAAGAATTTATTTCAAATTGGTACCATTGCTGCATGTACTTACTTTACTTTACTTTACTGCGGCTGACTCCTTTTGGAGGATAATCCGGCTCCACATTTCATGGAGTTTCTTGGGAATTTGGTACAAGTGGTGTCCCCTCACCACACATTCGTGTACGAGATTGTACCATCCGACTGGCCCAGATTCCTTCACTAAATATATAGTAGTTGCAGTAGTTGCTGCTCCTACCAATGAGACGCCAAGAAGTACGAGATGCATATGTACATTCTCATGTTGACTTGTTAAATGGTTCGAGACCAATTCGAACTAATGTGTTACCAGGTGTGTAATATCTAATATGCGATTTGTTTAAATAGTTATTGAGAACATTCATAATTATTTTTTTACAAAATAACTGACTCAATGTTTGCTAGATGCATACTTTTGTGCTTTTTAAGAGTTTTCATCATGACGTACGCCGAATCCAAGTCTTTCATTCATCTTGAAATTCAGTTTCGTTATCTTTGCCTAAAAGATGTAAATATATCATTTTTGCGGTAGGTGTCATTTTTTTGTGATTGTTATCGTTGGGAAAACCTTTGCGAATTTTGTCATCGTGTGAAATTCCAAACACTTTTTCAGAGCCGCTCATATTTTAGTCCACAGATAAACAAAATTAAAGTTTTTACACAAACGAAACCCCACAATTGTTTTTGAAATATTAACCATTTTTGTTATCGCCTCTGGTTGTTAACCTTAACAGATTGATTTTTGTCTTTAGAAGAAGCTTAACGAAGAACATATTCGAAACGCGCTAGAGCTTCTGAAGACTCTTAATAAGGTGAGCTAATGAATCATCATTATTTTTCTGATAAAACTTTTCGATTAACGTCTGCCTTAACATTGTAAAAATTCCCACGACACTGTGTCAAAGGTGCCACAGTCGTAATTGGGTATCAGAGCTGATTTACTTACACTGTCAGTACAATTATTGCAAGTGTCTTCACTTGCTTCTGTCAATCAAAGTTCAGCTCTTGATCTACTCGTAGTGGGGCACCATTTATTAATAGTAAAAGAGATGGAGACGTTTTATTTCGCCTTAAAACAGGGTTTTGAGCAGATGATGTATGTCAGCCGTATTCAACAGACCATTTGGTAAAAGGAAAATTATTTATAAGATTACGAAGGTTCACTCATCAACGGCGCGTTGTGTAAGGAAAGAATGACTGAATACTAGTAATCCATTCCTACTAATAACAGGTGACTTGGTATTCTTCTATATGACGGCGCGAAAACTAAAATGAATTGCCCCATTTTCTGGTTTTTCGGAAGAAGTAATCGACAAAATAGTATGCTGATGAGTCTAAAATTGGAACCCTGGGGATTGAAGGCTGTTTGTGTAATTCTAAGAACGGAGTAGTCATTGCGCACTCGTCACATGATTAATAAAGACTACTAACTTAAATCATCCATTTTCATGTCGGTTAAGATCAGATAGGTTTCTTTATCGACATAATAGCTCATAAAAAGCGGGTTCACATTAACCAGTATTACACACATACACACCGATATATATATATATATATATATATATATATATATATATATATATATGCATAAATACATACGCGCACGCATAAATAGTGATAAATTTAAATAACACGCTCGTTGGACTCCAGTACGACGTGTGGCAACAAGGCAGAATTAAGAGAGTACCTCTACTGAACAATGTATGATTGTAGTCTCTCGAATTTTTCCCCAGTCAAGTACCTATTGGTTAGTGAGACTTCGGTGCGGCGAGGTCACGTGTCCGATACCGCAATTGATAGGATTCAGCGGAGTGATTATTGATCTTGATTCTGGGGTGCCAGCCATCCGCTGGGATTGTTTCGGTGGCTTGGCGAGCCGAGTGTGCAATTGGTCATTTCATGTTGTGCCCCAACCAACACAATCGGCGTTTCATAACAAGATTTGATGGGAAAGATTCATCAAATAGCATTGAAAAAAGAAATAGTTGGCTTGTAAATTGCTCTCCTTTGCAAAGCGTCCTGACACTAAGCTGGCAATGGCTTAAACCTGATTGATGGAATACATCGTTTTACACATTTTTTCCAGGCGCTGATTGCAACAGTCATTTGTCTCAAAGTCTGTGCAGCGTGGGACGTAATTGGTGCCTAGTGAAACAGAATGGCAATTTCAGAGTAGTCTGCGTAATTTGCCAGAGCCAAATGCGGCAAGTTTTACATAACTTATAATCCCGACAGAAGCCTAGATTAAACGAACATTGCCTTTTCTACACTATACAATTCTTAGTTTATACTGACATATGTAAGTAATTAATGGGTCAGGTGTTTATATCAAGACCGCAACCTTGATTATAATAATTGATCACCGCCAACCAATGTTCGTTTAATTATATAAATGTTCATTTCAATACCACTTCCCATGTAATGTGGTGACTGTTCAGTAATGACAGATTGGGCATGGTTAGTTGGAACTTTGGGTCTAAATGGATGCCATATGAGCTCCACCTAAAGGAAAAATTGACTAACCAAGTTACATTAGTTAGTATATAACTGAAAATTGTGTGTAGTGTAGTGTGCGGCAGGATAGCTCAGTGGTTAGAGCACCAGATTCCGAAGCAGACGTGCCCAGGTTCGTATCCTGTCCGCGGCAAATTCTGGCCAGTACTTGATGAGTTCCCAATAAGGATGAAACCGGTCTACTGGATGAATTGCCTTTTCTACACTATACAATTCTTAGTTTATACTGACATATGTAAGTAATTAATGGGTCAGGTGTTTATATCAAGACCGCAACCTTGATTATAATAATAGAAGCCTAGATTATCGTATTTGTTGGGCACGATCTACAGATAAAAATTCGCCATAACGATCGTTTTCGAGTTGTTTAGTTTCGGATCTCAGCGAATTAATATTTCTTGAGTGCAATTAATGATTTTCTGTAGCTTGTTTAAAGTTATGCCATCTAAACTGCATCTTCGGCGTATTCAAGGTTAGCAATTTTGGCCCCAGCACCAAATTCAACTCTTGGATACATTGCGGTAACCCTAGCAGACTGGATCGACAGCATAATATAAGAATGTGTGGGCATCGATAAATCCTTGACAAATACCGACGACCAGCGGGCACAAACTAATTTTTCTGGGGAAGGTTGCATTAACCTTGCCGGGTCTTAAGGGACAACCATCATTCCATTTCATGTGAGGCCTCGAGTTTGTTTTAATTGCGCAGTAACACTTATTGGAAAATGCGTGGTGTGACGAAATGGGTGCAAGCTTGCCGGACGTGAAGGACAAGTTTCGGCTGCTGAAGGAAAATTTGGCCACTGGCATCTGGACAGATAGTGCTCATCATCCTTGGTTGGCGGACTATCTAAGAGAAGTAAAACTGAATATAAACCATCCTCACTAGGAATGGGCGACCTAGTATTCTGTTACAGTCCACATATAACTATGGACGATACAACTTATAATGATAACATATTGCATCGGCCGTCAGGCAGTATAAAAACGGTCACTTTATCTGCTGAGTCGTGCAGGGGCGATAAGCGAAATCAGCTCATTCGGCATCAAAATTAGATGTTTCTTGTCCATTAAGTAAGACGATCGAGGGGTTAAATAACCGCCATCTACGGCGTTTTCAACGTTTGATGGATTGACGAGATTTTAGAATTGCTTGATGAGCTGCGCTTCAGAAACTGGCAGAATGGCTACTGATAATACTTGCGATCTGAGCGTGCAATTCAAAGTATTTGTTGGCTCCGACTCTGCTACCAACTCATAAGCCACACTAATTTTGTTTTGATCTTCATTCGTTGCACGGCTGGTAGAAAACTCTGCGACGCCTTAAAGTTAGGGTGTCAGCTCATTTGTATTGCTGCAGAAATCACGAGCCGAGGTTTACGTATGTTCATCCTACATATCGTTTCAGGTGATGTTTTTTCGCTCTCTGCAGTAGTTAATGGCTACCCAGTAGAAGCATAAGCACCTCTGGCTTTTCTACACGCGTGTGTCCGTTTTCAATGCACGAATATTCACGAGAAATGCGAATGGCCGCATGGAGCAGAATATCAATTGGATTCTTGCAGCTTCAGGAAATTCGTTAAATCAATTGATTAAACAATTTGTGTATCTTTGACACACTCGTGTCCAGAACAGATGATTAAAATACTGGGCAATCGAATTGAGGGCATACGGAAAATGTGATCGAGCCAACGAAGTCGATGGAGCCTTATCTATTTTTCTAAAGAGCACTTTTTGGCAGATCCAAAACTACGTCTACGGATTTCAACGTTGGTTATTCATTGTTGGTAACCAACATGTGTCATGCTTCTGAAACCACGATGGTCGAATGCCTGTAAGCGTTTAAAATAATCAACTCTAAGAGGCCAAGTTTCACTAGCTTATTAGCTAACATCACCTGTTCAGAATATCTGGGTTTTATAAGTTGCTTGAAAACCACTCGTTTTCCAGTTATTAATAGCCGACTTGTTATGTGCTGGTCAGAAATTTGACTGGTTGTCAGAAGCTATTACAGACACTTTCAGTATATGTTTTGAAAGTGTTTGAAAAGCAACCTGGTCTTCGCCTTACGGCTTTAACAGCTGGAGGATTAAAGATGAGAAGTCTCCACGAGCTTATTGCCGCAATCGAGAGGAAGAAACACAGACGAGTAAAAGAGTTCTGCTCTTCCTAACCACAAAAAGATTTACACTTGCAATCCCGCCAAATTTCGTTGTATCAATTTTCTCTTTGCTGCATCAAAGATGGGCATGGCTAGTTGCTGGCGCCTAAAGAGCTTCATTAGTTCATGTATTCGCTAGGTTTTGCTTGCGTCACTGCCCGTAGCCATAGAAATTTTTGGCCTGGCGACCGGCGAGCACCAGTTAGTCAGCTTGGGAATGATAGCATGAACCTTGCTGGATATAATTGGATACAGCCATCATCCAATTTCGTGTGAAGCTTCGAGTTTAGTCTAACTATGCAGTAACACCTATGGTTAAATGGGTAGTAACGGAATGAGAGGAAGCGTGCCGGACACTAAGGGCAGGTTCCGGTTGCTGGGGGAAACCGGCCACTGTTTTCTGTACAGATAGTTCTCTTCAGCATTGGTTGGCAAACAATCTAAGAGAAGGAAAACTCTTGATACAAACCATCCCTTTTAGGAACCTTTAATCATACGAACTATATTGAATCCATACTGCTGCTTTCGAGCGTACTAGCGCTACAACGGAAAAATCTGAATTGAGAGGCCTTTTAACCGGAAGTATTATACGCCACTCTGCCGCGATTACTAAATCACCGACTGATAATGCTGAGACGAAAAATGTCGCCGAGAAGATTTCGCCTTCTGATCACAACATGAACAGATATCGTGCGAATACAAATGAATGCCATCTTCTTAGGTATGCAGAGACGAGTGGTTCAGACAGTTCTGAACGCAGCCCCACATAATTCCTTCTTTGTCCTGTCTGTATATATTTCATCTTCATTTTTTTTGATTGATTGTATCATTGCTGTCTTTCTTCTTCTGCACTATTTAATTGATTTTAAGGTGTAGTTCTGTTGTCATTTATTAAATTTTTTTCTTTATGTTTTTATATCATACATAGATTTTCCTAAAAATTGTAGACAATAAGATTAAACGTCTTGTTGCTATGATCAACATATACAGTGCTATAACTAAATTAGCAACAATGTGTAACTATTAGCAGGTTAGGTTTTTATCTCTGTGCGATACCGAATTCTGAATCTAAAAAAAGTTAGTCCCATTATCACACATTGCGATAACCACCTTGTCCGAAATTAATCGAATTATTACTAAATACGTTTTATGGTGGCTGCTCGAAACAAATTTACTAAGCACACGAAGCTAACATTTCTGTTTCACCTTCACTTGTCATTATTAGCCATAGAAATTCCGGCTTGACGACCGGCGGGCTCAAGCTAGTCGACCCGGGATTGGTAGCATGAACCTTGCCGGGCCATAAAGGGACAGCCATCATCCCGTTTCATGTGAAGCCTCGAGTTTGGTCTAACTGCACTGTAACTTTTTGTTAAATGTGTAGTGACGGAATGAGAGCAAGCGTTCCAGACGTGAAGGGCAAGTTTCGGCTGCTGAAGGAAACTCTGGCCACTGGCATCTGGGCAGATAGTGCTCATCAGCCTTGGTTGGCAGACTATCTAGGAGAAGGAAAACTCCGAATAAAAACCATCACTAGGAATGGGCGACCTAGTGTTCTTTTACAGTCCACATATAACCATGACAAGTACAACTTACAATAATTACCATACTGCATCGGCCGTCGCGTGCATAAAAAGGGTCGCCTTATCTGTTGAGCCGTGCAGGGTGGATAAGCGAAATCAGGCTACTGCAGGCAACTCTATCTCCGATTCTGCCTCCTTTCCTTCCTCTTCCTCTTGGCAATCTAACAATAACACTCCTTTAGATAATTATAAATATGGTTGGTTTGTGACTATAACACTGAGCCCAATACCAGGTTGCCAAATATCGAAAATGGTTCTAGTAGACGATCATTCATTAAACCTAAGTTAGGTTTTAACCTAGGCGCATGTAATGTTCGAACATTAAACAACTTGGGCAGTAAGACTCTTGCTCGTACGTTGAATAAATTAGAAATCGACATATGTTGCGTATCTGAAACCAGAATACAGGATCCTACGTATTACAGAACTAGTTGCACCATCCATATCTACGCGTTTTTGGCTGAACATCTGGCTCCACAGAGTCCTCTCGCCGGTATATGGGGCGTTGATATTGCCCTTTTAGCGCGCTAGCTGAAGCTTGCTTAATTGAATGGATCCCTTTAAATAGTCAATTGTGTGCGGCACGTTTGGGATATCTACTAAAATCAAAGAAAAAATCGTTATCATCGTTGCCTCTTCGTTAATCTGCATATGCTCCACCGATTGCAGCACAGAAGAATGCAAGGACGCTTTTAATCCAAATTAAGTCTTTACTAAGTAAAGCACGGTTCGGATATGGGTTAAGTATGAATGCTCAAGTTATCGCTTAAGTGACACCTGAATTTCGTTTAGGTGACAGATATACTTCAAGCTCGACTCGCAATGATAATGGTGAACGCCTTTTGATAGCTACGCTGAAAATAGACTATTTAAGTAGTACAAATTTCAGACGTACTGTTAGACGTTGTGCTACATGGCGTCCTTCAGCACCCGGACAACGGTGGACTCAAATAGTTATAGATGGCGTGGTTGCATCCAGGATTGTCGTTCTTTTTGGAACACTTATGTCGACTCAGACCATGCACTTATCCGTTGTACATTTGCTCTAAAATTTTCCGGGAAAATAATTAAGAATAAGCTCCAAATTGATGTAGGCAAACTCGAACACTTGTCCTTCCGTCAAAACTGTGAAAATATTCTAAAGGCTAATCTAACTGGTCTGAATAGTGAAACCGAATATGCTTGTCCAAGATAAGTTCCACCATGGACAATGCAGGTACTACTGTATGTGGCATAGCAGGCCCTCGTAGAAATAATCACTGGCTCTCTGTAGAATCTATGGAGATACTGAAATAAGGCGCGAAATTCCACCTGGCTCGACTCATAATACCAGTCGCAATATAAGACACCAACTTAAGCGCAGCTCCAAAAGGCGATCTCGAAAAAACTTTTGAACAGAAAGGCTGAAGAAATGGAAGTAGTTGCGGCAGGTAATAGTCGTTTGTTCCAACTTATCCGCGCAACAGGTCCGAGAAAGTTAAAAGTTAGCGAAACTATAAATGATAGTAACAACCAATTAATAACCGATAAAATAAGTCGTCTTGACAGGTGGGCCGAACACTTTAGAGATCAATTTTCTTGGTCACCCGCGTCAGTTCCGATTCCCGAAAGCATGTCTGCATCAACAGTATGGAATTTTAGTCCCGAAGGACCGTCCGAGTTAGAAGTACGCGATGCAATCCTACCTCTTAAGCGCCGCAAAGCCGCAGGCCCCGATGATTTACTTCCGGGATTGTTTAAGGATGGTGGCGATATAATTTCAGGAGCGTTGACCAAACTTTTTCATACTATATGGAATGAGAAAACCGTACCACTTGATTGGAATGAGTCGACCATCATTCCCATCTTCAAAAAGGCAATCGTAATTCGTGCGATAACAACCGTGGTATAAGTTTGGACTCCGGTCGTGTCAAGATTATTTTCTTCGATTATCCTACGTCAGTCTTTAGCGCTTCACGTGAATCACATACAAGAGAAGAACAGGCCGGATTCCGCGCAGGGCGAGGTTGTGGCGATAATATTTTTACTTTAAGGCAAGTTCTCGACCAGAGACATTTATATCACCGTCCCACAATAGCCGTCTTTCTAGACTTCAAGAGGCATTTGATTCAGTGATCGCAATTTTTTATTCCATATCTTGTCGAATAGCGGTGTGCCCACAAAATTTGCGCCAATATTATACGAGCTCTCTACACAAATACTTCTGGTCGCGTTAAAGTTCACAACGAATTAACGCATAACTTTACAACCAGCAGTGGTGTTCGTCATCAAGGTTGTCCACTTTCCCCATTTTTGTTTAATTTTTGTAATCGATGCCATTATGAACAACACTCTCCTACACATTCAGGACGCTGAAAGTTGAAGTTCTCCCGGGAGATAAACTAGTCGATCTTGATTTTGCGGACGATATCGTAATATTATTCGACAATCAGCAGGCTGCTCAGGCCACCTTGAATAGATTAACAGATGTTGTTCCGTCTTTCGGTATGAAATCCACACCCTCTAAATGTAAGATACTGTTGCAGGATCACCCACCACTCACTCAAACGTTGCGACTGCAGAATGAAGATCTAGACATAGTCGACAGGTTTACATATCTTGGGAGCTCTATCAATAACGTAGGCAATATGTCCGACGAGGTGAGAATACGGATCGCGAAAAACTAGAGTAGCTTTCTTGAACCTTCGTCATTTATGGAGAAACGTTACTATTTCACCTTGTCTTAAAGGTCGTGTTTACAATGCTTCTGTACGCGCAGTCTACCATACGCTAGTGAAACTTGGCCTTCTTAGAGTTGATGATCTGGAGACGCTTACAGGCATTCGATCATCGTTGTTTGAGAAGTAATAGCACATGTTGGTTACCAACAACGAATAACTAACGCTGACATCCGTAGACGTATTTTTTGGATCTGACAATAAGTGCTCGTCGTTAGAAAAACAAGTAAGGCTCCATCAACTTCGCTGGCTCGGTCACGTTTGCGTATGCCCTCATTTCGATTTCTGCTCCAATAGAGCTCTGTTCTCTCATCCAGCACCAAATTGGTAAGAAACAAGGTGGGCAGATTTTTGACATGGCAGAAACAATTAAAGTCACTTTACATCCAAATTGGGTAGTATAGGATTCACTCGTCTGCCGGGATAGGTCCCCGTGCACATCACAGTTCTTGGTTAGAAACCTTAGCGATATGACAGCGAATCGAGCTCAGTGAATGATCTTGTTGCAGATGCCTAGTAGAATCATTTTCGTAATCCTTTTCTTAGTAGGGCAAAGTTTAGCTGCGAGGTTCTGGTTTGTTTATGACGTGATACGGTGAAATCCGCAAGGAAGCTGTGTTGCTGATGTCGCCTTGCCCGAATGCTAACTTGGCCATAATGGTGTTGTGGAGAGGTTTAGTTTGCCTCATTTCTGTGAGTTATCCTGATAAATTTACTCATAGTAGCAAGGTTTTCCTTCTCTCTCTACCCTCTCCCTCTCTCGTAAATCTCAATAATAATTTGTCTAAATTCACTTATATACTTTTTTTCACTCCTTATGGTTATATGGCAGTGAAACATTAGTCACTTGACTTTTGTGTGGCTGGACATGATGATGATGATGATGATTGGCTGAAGTTGATAGTTTTAAGACAATTGCAGGCATTGGACTTGATTACTTTGAGAAAACTGGCAAAGTGGTGTGTATGGACATTTAATTTCATAAGGGATTTCTGGAATTATTAAATGAAAACGTTAATATATGAACATTTTTGTCGGATACTGTAACTTAACACTGGTTTGATGATTTTTGTATGTTTATAACCCATTAAGCTATGCTTCTGTCGCTTCCACGCTATTTGAAATTTCCACACCACTCAAATTATAAGAAGCCTGACTATCACAATCTCAACACCTGCTTTATCCTCTATGAATTTAATGGTTATGCGGCTGCGAAGCGTCTGCATGTAAAGACTGAATCAAATTCAACTTGGTTTAAATTCCGACGGCTACTATTCTAGCAAGTACTTGACGAGTGCCCTCCCCCGTAAGGACAAAACCGGTGTACTTGATGAATTGAATTTGCCGTCTTATGCTACATTTAGCTTATACTGAGAATATATATATATATGAATATATATATATATATATATATATATATATATATATATATATATAAATCAAGTAATGATGGCAGAATTAGATTTTATTTGTCGGAATACACTAAATATCGGGGCCAGCATATGCGAATTCGGTGGAGCAACATATGTTTTAATTTTCATTTTTAGTAAATTTTAGCCTTTCTCTAAATCTTCCGGAATGAGTTGTGCATATTGGAGCACCTGGCGTCGACGTTGCTTATTGTTAATTTGGCTCTTGTACCGCTTTTTTGCCAAACTTTGATATAGCCGGTGATATTGTAATTCCTCACCAAGAATGGGTGACCTAAAGTTCTCTTACAGTCCACATATAACATTAGTCACTATTAGCTTCTGTGTGTGAATTCTGTTGTTGAGCATTGGTACCCGGTACGGGCTCTTTTTTAAAATGATTGGGTTAGTACCCTTACAGACTCTTGCTATATATATATAGAGAGATATATATATATATATATATATATATATATATATATATATATATATATAATGGAGTTGGTTTTGAAGTCGCATTTTCGAAGACTGGAAAGTGCTTTCTATTACTGCTTTAATACGCATTCGGGTAGGAGATTGTATCGTCTAACTATTCCACATTTATTCACCAAATACCTTGTGAGAATAAGACATAGTACCGGCTCCTTCTGATGAGTCGTCAGTAAGCAAGATAATACTTCTAGCCCGTGCTGACTTTGATATAATCTTCAAGTCGTCTTTGAACTATTTTTTCTTGGTATGCAATACGTAATGCACAACTGTATATATTAGCACTTCGCACCAACGAATATAAATCTATACACCAGGCATGGCATAAAAGAGCATATGCCGTTCATCTACTGGACTGATTTAATTTTTCTTATGAATTAATAATTAATTGTTACATTTAAAATTCTGTCAAGGTTTTATTTTTGCTAAAATCGACCGCATAGATATTTAGCTGGCTTTAATGTTGTTTTCTATAATGGCCTCTAAATTGCCTCATTTTGCAGATAAATAAAAAACGGCAGACGCCAGTGTCATATACTTCATTCTATTTACCCGAATTGGCACATGTGATCGATCTTGATGGTACGTTTGCTCAGTGGTGGACTGAACAACGCCAAGGCATTAAGGTAGGCCTTTATATAACCAGGATTACCGCCTTTTAATTTATAATATATACTGTTTTGTAACAAATGTGGCAATAAATAGGCACACATTATTCGTTATAACTTTATACACATTCAATACTTTCGCTCCAACTAGATAAAGCTTGTTGCACATATTGAATTATTTTTTTATGTTTGGTCTACAGCAAAATTTGTTCACAATTAGAATCCTTTTCTATATTTAGTTTTCCATTCACTAGCTGTTATACGGGCATGACATTTTTCGTGCTTACTAGATTTCAGATATTCTTCCAGATGTATGCTTTACCAGCAGAATTTCTTCTTTAACGGCGGGTAATTTACCTAAATTTTAGTCGGATTCTTATGTGTTATAATTTAACAATGAAGCTCCTTGTACATATTCTGCAAGCGCATTTCCCCAGCACTACTGCGCTTTTTTGTTTACCTCTGATTTATGCTGCGATCTGATGTTTCCCTTCCTTAAAACTGTCTTGGCTATGATGGTGGTTTGAAGGGGTTCAGTTTCCCTCACTTTACTGTTTTATCTAAGAAATATACTCATATTAACTAGATTCACCTCATAACTCACCCTTTAATATTTTTTTAATTATTTTTTATTATTGCAAGTGAATGTTGGTTACATATTTGGTCATGTCTGTTTATCGGTGCAATACTTAGATTCAGATTTTAAATTCTCAGGTATGCGCATTTTATTCAGAGCATATGACTCTGAGATACTGGCCTTGCGTATTTTTATTTCGTTCAAATTAATGACTAATGAGTTGCGCCTAAATGAACGCTATAATGTCCCCAATAAGAAACAAAGCGAAAAAATAAATTTGTGTAACCTTATTTCGCAGAACAAGGATAAGGATCAGGTAATATTGCAGCAATTTGTTGTTCAACCTAATTCATTTAAATGTTATCAATGTCGTAAGCTAATTCTTTTCAGGTTGCTTTTTAGCTCTTCTATGAATTTCTGATAATTTTCTTTGTATTTAAAATTCTGACTATGTTCCAGTGGTTAAACATTCGATATTTGATAATGTGTTATATTTTATTTTGAATTTACATCGATACTTTACAGCGGTTCTCCGTTTTCGACTATCCGTTCATTTTCGATGCTGCGGCCAAAGCGAAAATTCTGCAGTTCGAAGCGATGCACAGCATGCACGAGGCGGCCATGAAGGCGCATCGATCCGTGTTCATCGGCATGATGACCGGTATTGTGATGCCCACATCTCCAGTATTCGATTTGACTGTTCGACGTGATTTCATAACACAAGTAAGTGATTTTGTCCAGATCAAGTATTCACTTCAATAAGTTAACGTGTTCGGCTGTGTTGAATCTTTCGCTGTTTTTCGATCTAATGTGTCATTTAATCGCGATTTCGGGCTCGTGCTTTTCTTTAAAAAGTATACAATCACGTAGTACGCACTTTGAATTTCTTAGATAAATTAGGCTTTTACTAAAACAGTTAAATACTGTTTGTTGCGAAGAACTAATATATATGCAAGTATGTATTAGGTTTTGCGAACCTAGTATCAAATTAGTTCAGTTGTGACCAGAAGGATAAACCAAAGGCAGCATGAACGGAAAGTATAATCTCATGAACATTGGTATCATGTACCGACTCGGAAACCATAGTGTTAGTATCCGGTACTCATCGATTTCAAAAAAGGTACCAGTTACTAACACAATAGCCATAGTGTTGGTATCCTTTACAGTCTCGGTATATATTATATAGTGTGAGTTAGCATTGAAGTGGCATTGTCGTTGACTTTAGATTATGTTAGCTTCACTACTACAGGTTTACACATTCGTCTAGGAGATTGTACCGTCCTATTATTCCACATTCTTCTACCAAATATATAGTAGTTAAAGGGCGTAATACCGGCTCCTACTGATGAGTCGCCAGTAAGCACGAAACGAATGTGCATGAGATTATACTTTCCGTTCATGCTGCCTTTGGATTTACTAAAACAATTTGAGCAACACGAATGATTACATCTCCAGTATTTGATATATATATATATATATATATATATATATATATATATATATATATTCATATGTGTGTGCGTGTGTGTAAGGATTATAGAATGCTTAGTTGAGTTTCAAGACAAGCAAGTGATCGCTGATCTGAGCTCCGGCAACGAAAATTCTCGCAAGTACTTTATGAACATCCAGTAGGTATGAAAGAAATTTAATAATATTGAAATTTAATAATTTTATTGAGATACATCTCTCTGCCACACTAGTATTAAAGTTAATTTTAGCTTAAGTACGTTTTGCCTAGTTGATTCACGCAAGTCTCTTTGGGGACATATTATGTGCCTTCGCATATAAGCGTCACTATTTCTCTAGACGCGATGTTAGTTTTTTAAAATATTGCTAACGTTATTCTGGAAAGATCCTTATCGCCAATGTATTAAGCAGTTACGTTTCCCATGAGATTTGGTGCGCGGTTTGTTCAAGTCTGAACTACGAGTTATACAAAGAAATCTGGCTAGGTTAGCGTAATCTAGAATTGAACATTTAAAAGAAGATGAAGCGGTTTTGCGAACAAGAACCGTGTGTGCATCTGGTTTATTGGATAAGATCAATCTATTTGCAAGAATACAATTTAGGAAGTTCTTGCTAGCTTTGAAAAACCACAAATAGAATACTGAAGAAATAAAAAATACATGTAAAACCATGAGTTCTGTGTGATTTAATATCGACTGATATCGATAAGCATGCACTTAACCTATGAGAAATGCCAATCAATCAGCTAACAATGCAGGCACTTTTGTTAGGCCGAAATTATGGAATTCTTACTTCACATGAAAACGATAATGAGTTATTTGAACAAACAGCCGACTTAGCGTTAATAAGCACTGAGTATAAAAATTTGCTCAAGGCTACTTTGTTTCATCAGGCTACACCTCTGAACTCGTTTAAATTCGCAAAACAGCATGAGTTAACAAAACGAAATTTGAATAAGCTTAACGAAAGAAATCAGCAACAATTCAGGCATAAAAATATTGCGCACTGATAAAGGCAAATGCGTTGTTATAATGTACAAATCAGACTATATTCAGAATAGGGAAAACGTGTTAAATCATAACACGAAATTCTTGTGTGTGTGTGTTGGGTACGGTTGTGCGATTTTGTGTTCCATTAATTAGTAAAAAAATAAGTTTCATATTTTACCTCATAGTTTTGTCTATTCCCGGCCTAGTGAGCAGAGCTTCCTAGTTAGGCTTATTGACTGCGTGATCATAAATCTTTTCAGTAGCACAAGAACACAACGAGTACTCATAAGATGAAGCTTCGTCTACCGGTTGCCTCGCGTTGTGCTCCAGTGTGAAACATCCGCGATGTTGCTTCCATAGTAAAGTCTAGGCGGAAGAAATGACTAGTGTAATGGCAACCATGCGGGTCTGCAAGTCCGTACATCATATTAGAAAAACACTGGTATCGCTACGAGCTTGTATATGACAATCTATTTGCGAATCTAAGCGACCAATTATTTCACTGTTGACTTGTATCCTACCGTGAGAGTGTGTTTATTTTTAGCCTGTATTGTTGGCGAATTTATCATTAGTCAATATGCACACTCACGATATATAGGTACGGATAGGCGAAGTAAGTCGATAAGGTTAGCTTTTTCGTATCATTTGTATACTAGAATTCAATGTCTGTTTTCTGGCCTCCAATAGGGCTCAATGGTGAAGTCTGGTTGATTCGACCTTTAGATCAGAGTTTCGTTCACACTCTTCTGTACGTGAAAGAAGAGGGCTTTTTTGTATGTGTCTAGTCCTGGATGACGTCCAACAGCCAAAGTTATAACGTATCACAATGGATTTATTATTATTCTACATTTTTCGTTCTGAATTTATTTTGCCTTTATACAAGTTTATTTGGTGTATTTTCCAATAATTTAAATAACTATTATTAATTTAGGACACACTAATCCAGTTGAGGTTGGCCAGTTCTGATGACCTAAAGAAATCCCTGCGTGTGAAATTTGAAGGCGAGTACGGTTTTGATCAGGGTGGCGTATTAAAGGAGTTCTTCTTGATATTGATGCGCGAGATCCTAAATCCCGTGTATGGTATGTTTCGTGAATTTTCAGATACACGTATGATTTGGTTTAACGAGTTGAGTATGGAATCTGAAGACATGTTCCACATGGTTGGTCAGATATGCGGCCTCGCCATCTACAATGGAATTATAGTTGGCCTCAACTTTCCATTAGCTCTGTTCAAAAAACTGTTGAAACAAACGCCTGATCTGGATGACCTGAATGAGCTGGATCCTGTCGTATGCCAGTCGTTACTGTACCTTCTTGAATATGAAGGAGACGATTTTGAGGATCAGTTCTGCTTGAACTTTGAGGTATGCTTTTTCTTTTACTCTTGTTTATGCACGTCATTGCGCTCAAAGTGGAAGACCGCTATGGGAGTTTTTCTTCTTAACAGAGCTCAGATTTCACAAAAATTAGAGTTCAGAATTGCCTGATCGGCGTTGTGACTAACCCAGGATGAATGTCAGTTGTTTTTTTCATAAAGATATTTTGGCGACCATTGGCGCTCGCCTTCTACAGTTCACCCATCATCACAAGTTTTACAAAACAAATTACTGAAGCAATGATTTATACTGCAGAATGACCTATGACTAGATTATATGGGCAGAGGAAGTATCGCGCTGGCTTTATTAGTTTTTTTTGTAAAACAGGTGATGACTGGTGAACTGAAGATGGCGACCGCCAATTGTCGCCGAAAAGACATTGTTCTTAGAAGTGGTAGATCTAGCCTAGATGTAAAAATAATCCCCGACAAAATACTGAAATGAGACCGCCTAGACTTCCAAACAACTCATCAAATAGAGCAAATAAACTATAAGGCAAGACAACATTTTCTCCGTATCGCCTCGAAAAATTACTGTATCTGTCATTAAATTCTGCAAACCAAGGCCAAGATAAGTAAAAGAAAGATGACTCTTCGTCATTAGGGCCCCTTACTTCCTATGCATATCTGGCGCTGGGAGAAATATTAACACCTTACTAGGCAGTATTATATTGTTTGTTGCGGAAACATATGCAATTTGACTATTGAAATGCGAAGAAAGTGATGTAGTCGTTTTTTTCCTAGCAAGGAGCATTAAATAATGGAACCAAAAATACGCCTTCAAACTTCTGTATGGCTTATTCACTGTAGATAATCTATATTTGTTATACTTTTAAAACAATGGCATTTAGTTATA
Source organism: Eudiplozoon nipponicum (assembly GCA_029291075.1). NCBI lineage: Eukaryota > Metazoa > Platyhelminthes > Monogenea > Mazocraeidea > Diplozoidae > Eudiplozoon > Eudiplozoon nipponicum. The sequence continues at coordinate 64,277 of JAQBSW010001186.1, read as the reverse complement.
CCAGAATATACATTTATACACACATTTATATATATATATATATATATATATATATATATATATATATATATATATATATGGATTTAATTTGTACATATTTGTTTATTAACTAAACATGGTATAAGATATTAGATGCAATTTATTTTCTTTTTGAGCTTCAGAATTCTGAAGGGAACTGCTCTGGCTAGTGAAATTCATTTATTGTCTTATGTTAGATTTAGTTTACACCGATAAAATGTTACAATACACCAAAAAATAAATGGTGACCTAGGAGGCAATGCTTAAGGTTAAGGCGTGGTTAACCAGGCTTTTCCACTGAACTATATTTTCCATTAGGCTCCTACAAATTTTTGCTAATTCAGTTGTATCTTGTTTAGTGAGAGTATTGTGCGCTGTAATCAAGTGACTGCTATTAAAAAAAGTATTATCCTGTCAATAGATGACTGCCATACACCGGCTGTTTCAGTCATCTCCCGGAGTTACTTCGGTAAACTGGCGAACAGAATTAGAAATTTTTTTGTCAGTGTTCCCAATAAGGAAATTGACGTTTTAGGACTATAAACTTAAACAATAATTGATTGCGCGGGTAGTGGTAACAATTATTTAAATCAAGTCTGCGAGCTTGAAGTAAACACCGATCTCATTGTATTAAGCCTGTCGTCGAACAATATCGCAAAACTACCACCAGTCGCAACACACTGACGCGTTTCGACCTTCCATGATCATCATCAGAGTATGACGGCAAACAGACTAGCGAGGATCAAACCGCGCGGCATATATATGGAAAGCAAAATTAGACATGCGGCTCTCACCTCTAGCAGTCTTGCATACATTGTACGTGACTGGAAATGTCGGCTGCACAATTTCTATGCCGTCACGAACATTAGCTGTTTGTAGCTTTTGCCGCACACACACACACACATATATATATATATATATATATATATATATATATATATATATATATATCATTAAACAATAATTGGTTGCGCGGGTGTTGGTAAAAATTCTTTAAATCAAGTTTGCGAGCTTGAAGTAAACACCAATCCCATTGTAATTAATCAGTTGTTTGACTGGCGTTGCGACTGTCGGTAGTTTTGTTAATTGCGTTGCCACTGGCGGTAGTTTTGTTATGTTGTTCGACGACTGGTTAATTACAATGGGATTGGTGTTTGTTTCAAGCTCGTAAACTTGATTTAAAGAACAGTTCCAAGACTATGTGCAATGGTGTGACTGTGTCAACAATGGGCCGTATGTAACTTACTTACTTTACTTTACTGCGGCTGACTCCTTTTGGAGGATAAGCCGGCTCCATTGATTTCATGGAGTTTCTTGGGAATTTGGTACAAGTGGTGTCCCCTCACCACTCGGCTTTTTGATCAGTGATGCACCTCTAGCCTTTGCACATTCAAGCGCAGTCTGCAAGGCAGCAGTAAGTTGCATGGTTGCGGGTGGCTGTTGAGAGCTCATTCGCCATGCGAAGTACGGGGTACTGTCCAGGAGTCCATGTAATGCTGTGGCTGTTGAACCCTTTTGTGGCGGGAAACACACGCCGAGTCATGGTGCCGTCTTCGGGCTCATGTGGTATTTTATAGGAGATCCGATTGCCGGTCTGAAATCCACCACGCCCTGGTGACACCACCGCCATAGCCCCGTTAGCCCATGTACGATCGGCCATCGAGACATGGTTGACACCGTCGTACCATGTTGAGGAGGGGATGGATGGCTCATAAAATTTTCTCTTATATAATGACTTCTGTTGTTAAATTGTCAATAACCTGAATCGAATCAAACATAAACATAAATTATCAAAGCTGTCCAGACGCTGGCATCCATTGTGTGTCCTCTCCCAAGCCTCTGAAGCATAAAGCAGGACCAACAATGTTCTTGACGTGACGACTTTTGAATTTGTTTTTGGTGAAATAAACGCGCGAGTCATTTCTCTAGTTTGATATCACCAATAGCTCCACATTTAATACGCTGCACCCATTGAGTAGAATTCCATAATCAGTCTTAAGATAATTTCTGTATCATGATTGCATCAGATCTTGCATCAAATATTACAGAAAAGCACAGAAAAAAATCGTAGTTCCAGTTTCATGGCAATGACTATAACACGTTCAAATTAAACATGCTCGCATCCAGTTAAAATTGTTACCAAGTAAAATGATGAATTTGAAAAAAAGACAGAAGACTGCTTTATTGTTCTGAATCACAGTGACAAGCACAGCAAACGGGCAGATTGAGTCGAAAATCAGAAGAAAGAGTCGCCTAAAATATTAGGCTTTATTCATCATATAATGCAGATATACATGCTAAAAGACAAAGCAAAACATGTTAGTATACGAACGGTGTGAATATAAATGTGTGTACAAATAAAGAATCATATTATTCTCCTCCACTGCGATTTGTAGCGTAGCGTCAGAGTCGGAACAAGAATGTTATAGTAACAATTCAAAGAGGATTGAGAAAACATAGTATTTAAACATTTCCACTTCGTAAGTTATAAAGATGAACACGTTGTTGTTGATTGATAAGGTTTTTGAGATTCTCTGATAGGTCACGAGCATTTGAGTTATCCGTAGATTCACCATTTGCCTTAACATTATCAATATCGGTATCGTCATTATAGGAGGTTTGTTCATCAGCAACAACCGGTTCATTTTCACGGAGTCCCATATTAGTTCCAGCTTCATTCATCAGTGCGTCGGAGCCTTTCGGGGCTAATTGACGGATAGATACTGTATCTTCTCTTCCATCAGGAAAACGAACATGCGCATAGTTAGGATTGCAATGAATTAGTTCAACTTCTTCCACAGAGGGGTCATATTTAGAAACTCTAGCATTCTTCTTGAGTAAAACTTTGCCAGGAACAGTAAGCCAGGTTGGGAGTGTGGTACCAAAAGTCGACCTTCTATTGTGTCGAAAAAGACGCTCGTGAGGGGTTTCGTTGGTAGATGTGCACAATAATGAACGGATTGAATGTAATGCGTCCAGCAGCACGCATTCCCAGTTTTCAACTGAAAGCCTTTTTGATCTGAGAACGAGGAGGATCGATTTCCATAAGGTACCATTCATTCTTTCTACCTGTCCATTTCCTTTGGGGTCGTTCTACTCGAAGATATACCTTTTTCCCGAAGAAAATTTTTGTACCTCGGTCGATATGAAGGAAGAACCTCTGTCTAAGTGAATGTACGAAGGCATCCCAAACATTGCGAATATTTGACACAGGTGAAGTATGACGGTGTGACTGCTAAGGTCAGGACAAGCAAATGCAAAGGGAAATCGAGAATATTCATCGATGACGTCAGTAGATAACGATTACGAGTTGATGAAGGAAGAGGTCCTTTAAAATCCATAGATAACCGCTCAAACGGTTGGGTAGCTTTGATTAATTGGCCTTGAATTACCGAAGGAAATCTGGGCTTGATTTCAGAGCACACTTCACAACTCAAGGTCATTTTTCGAATTTCATCAATAGAATATGGTAACTTTCGAGATTTCACAAAGTGGAGCATACGAGAAATTCCAGGATGACAAAGAGAATCATGTATTTGTTTTAAATCCAGTCCAGTTAGAAGCGCACCACAACAGGATCGACTTAGTGCATCTGCTGCTTTGTTATCTTTTCCGGGTCTATAGACAACATCGAAGCTGTAAGGTGATAATTCCATTTTCCAGCGCAAAATTTTATCGTTCTTCACTCTTCTCCGATTTTGATTGCCAAAAATAAAGGAAACAGATCTTTGATCAGTGACAAGTTTGAAATGATTACCCAAAAGCAAATGCCTCCATTTTCGAATAGCTTCAACCACGGCATAGGCTTCTTTTTCAACAGCTGAGTGATGTTTTTCAGATGGCGTCAACGTCCGAGAGAAAAACGCCACAGGTCTTTCATCTTGGTTCAAAGTGGCAGCAATAGCTACGTCCGAAGCATCGGTTTCGACGACAAACGGAATATCACAACGAATAGAAGCTAGAGTTGCTACGGCTAATTCTTTTTTAAGATCATCGAAATTTTGTTTCACAGAGACGGGCAAAGGAAAAGTTCGATTATGAACGAGTGAGTGAATTTTATCGGAGAAGTTGGAGATCCACGGCGAATAATAAGCGAAAAATCCCACAATTCTTTGTTGCGATTGCACATTCGACGGTGGTGGGAGATCTTGTAAAGGCTTTAATCGGTCAGGATCAGGTTTAATTTTTCCATTCGATATTTGAAAACCAAGAAGAGTAATTTCTTTAGCTGCGTAAATGCTCTTTACTTCATTTAAGGTCAATCCATATTTTTTAGCGGCATTAAGAAATTTGTTGAGATTTGCTTCGTGTTCAAGCGTATCTCTCCCGCAAACTGTCACATTGTCCACATAGACAAATGTATCTGTGAGATGTACCTGTGCGATTCTTTGGTCCATAGTTCTTTGGAAACATGAGACACCATTCGTCACTCCGGAGGGAATGCGACAGAATTGAAACAAGCGTCCACACGCTTCGAAAGCAATAAATACCTTTTCATCTTCTTGGATAGGTATTTGGTGGTAAGCGCTTTTGAGATCCAAAGTGCTGAATATATGATATTTTGAAATGGTTTCAGCCATTTGGTCTATTTTCGGCAAAGGATAGGCGTCTAAGAGTGTGAATTTGTTGACCGTTTATCTGTAGTCCACAACCGTATGTTTCTTGTGATTCTCATTCGATACCACGAGAACTTGTGCTCTCCACGGGGATGTTGAAGGTTCGATAATGCCATCAGAAACTAATCTGTTTATTTCATCCCGGATAAATATTTCATCAATTCGATTGTACCTTCTTGATTTCGTAGCAATAGGCCTCCAGTTAGCAGTTAAATGGTGGAAAAGAGGCGGGGACGTAACAGATGCAGGTTTCAGTAAACAGACGGTGAATGACGATTTATGACCACCAAAAGAGATATTTACACTTTTATGCAATCCAAGGAAGTCATGACCGAGGAGTACGTCAGTACAAAGATCAGAAAGTATAGATAGCTTGATATTTTTATAAACACATGATTTGTATTGAATCGACACAAAACAATGGCCTTTGGTATGACTCGATAATGAGCTAGACGCCATGGTTATTGTTTCTCGTGAGGAGTGAATTTTCCAATTATTTTTCAAAACGAAGGCTTCTGAAACATAACTACAGGAACTGCCTGTATCAACGAGAGCATGACAATTTATGTTATTGACTTCTAGATTTATTACACATTTGGTGAGACAATCAGGAGCAGCAGCTAATACAGTTGCAGATATGGTAGGATGAAGCGTCGAAACCACTGGGCGGTGATTCTTAGAGCGGCATACCTTTTGAAAATGTCCTTTGTTTCCACAACTTTTACAGAAAGCGTTTCTGGCCGGAAATTTCCACCTTAAATGATAATCGTACCCACAAAAGTCACATTTTTGTTTAACAGCAGCAACAAGATTATCTGTAGATATATCGGAGGTTGATGAAGGACTGAGTGGCTGAACCGTTGCAGTGTGTACAGAATTCAAACAGTTTTGATATGATAATGATTGCTTTTCCGCCATTTCGAGACCACGTACTTGATCAAAAGCCGCTTGAAAATTATGTGAGTTGTGTTCTGAGAGACATTGTCTGATTGAATTGGACTGGATTCCATTAATGAAGGCATCGCGCAGATCATCGCCTCGATTTTCCTCGGCCGTAGTTGGTTTGAAATTGCACTCCCTAGCTAACGATTTCAGAATCTGAACAAATTGATCCAATGTTTGTCCATTTTCTTGTTTAGTAGTCGCGAGTATATGACGAACAAAGACTTCATTTTTCGGTCTGACATAGAGATTCATTAGAGTTTTGATAGCATTATCATACGTATCACAGTCAACGATGTGTTCATATACGTTAGGAGAGACGTAGGAAATAAGAGTGTCTAATTTATCCGGATTCATGGATTCGACTGATTTCAGGAGACCACAGAATGTACGATACCAATGATTCCATTGTTTTGCTGCATCTGGTGCACTAGGTTCAACATCAAATCTTTCTGGTCTGAGTAGGCGTTCCATGATTGGGTTATATGATGAATAAATTGTTCTGAATCACAGTAACAAGCACAGCAAACGGGCAGATGAGTCGAAAATCAGAAGAAAGAGTTGCCTAAAATATTAGGCTTTATTCATCATATAATGCAGATATACATGCTAAAAGACAAAGCAAAACATGTTAGTATACGAACGGTGTGAATATAAATGTGTGTACAAATGAACAATCATATCATTTATAAACATGACATAATTAAAAAATGAAGACTACTACAATCTTAGCATTATGAGCAATCTTAAACAACTGCCGCACTGAAAAATTAGTTCTAGACAAGTAGGAATTAAAATGTCCCTAAGAGTGGCCTATATATATATATATATATATATATATATATATATATATATTATAGATATATATATAGTATATATATGTGTGTGTGTGCGTGTGCGTGTGTGTAATCCACATTATATGTATCCAAATTTTAATTTATCTGCAACGCTTAGTATATCTGCGGAACTAGAAGGGGCTCGAAACAATAATAAATCAGCATCTTTCTCAAAAATTGTCAAAAAGCGGTGCAGATCCTGCACAAAATCAGCAATTTTTTAAACATGTACTACTCACTGGTCACCTTGTTAGCAGTAATAGTTTTTCGTTCTATACAGGACAAAATATGAAAAAAATGCTTCTGGCTTTTGAAGCTATTGCAATTAGTGAGTTAAAACTAATTGAAACAGTATTCCAGTTGAACAATAATTGATTGCACGGTTGGTGGTTGCATCCAGGATTGTCGCTTTTTTTGGAACACTTATGTCGACTCGGACCATGCACTTATCCGTTGTAGATTTGCTCTAAAATTTTCCGGGAAAATAATAAAGAATAAACCCCAAATTGATGTAGGCAAACTCGAACAACCGTCCATCCGACAAAACTATGAAAATATTCTTAAGGCTAATCTAACTGGTCTGAATAGCGAAAATCCGAATATACTTTGGTCCAAGATAAGTTCCACTATGCACAATGCAGGTACTACTGTATGTGGCATAGCAGGCCCCCGTAGAAATAATCACTGGCTCTCTGTAAAATCTATCGAGATACTCGAAATAAGGCGCCAAATTCCACCTGGCTCGACTCATAATAATACACGTCGCAATATAAGACGCCAACTTAAGCGCAGTCTAAATGGCGATCTCGAAAACTTTTGGAGCAGAAAGGCTGAAGAAATGGAAGTAGCTTTCGCGTCAGGTAACAGTCACCGTTTGTTCCAACTTATACGCACAACAGGTCCGAGAAAGTTAAAAGTTAGCGAAACTATAAATGATAGTAACAACGAATTAATAACCGATAAAATAAGTCGTCTTGACAAGTGGGCTGAACTCTTTAGAGATCAATTTTCTTGGCCACCCGCGTCAGTTCCGATTCCCGAAAGCATGTCTGCATCAACAGTGTGGAATGTTAGTCCCGAAGAACCATCCGAGCTAGAAGTACGCGATGCAATCCTATCTCTTAAGCGCCGCAAAGCCGCCGGCCCCGATGATCTGCTTCCGGGATTGTTTAAGGATAGTGGCGATATAATTTCAGGAGCGTTGACCAAACTTTTTCATACTATATGGAATGAGGAAACCGTACCACTTGATTGGAATGAGTCGACCATCATTCCCATCTTCAAAAAAGGCAATCGTAATTCGTGCGATAACAACCGTGGTATAAGTTTGACTCCGGTCGTGTCAAGATTATTTTCTTCGATTAACCTACGTCGTCTTAGCGCTTCACGTGAATCACATACAAGAGAAGAACAGGCCGGATTCCGCGCAGGACGAGGTTGTATAGATAATATTTTTACTTTAAGGCAAGTTCTCGAACAGAGACATTTATATCACCGTCCCACAATAGTCGTCTTTCTAGACTCCAAGGGTGCATTTGATTCGGTGGATCGCAATGTTTTATTCCATATCTTGTCGAAAAGCGGTGTGCCACTAAATTTGTTAATATTATACGAGCTCTCTACACAAATACTTCTGGTCGCGTTAAAGTCTACAACGAATTAACGCTTAACTTTACAACCAGCAGTGGTGTTCGTCAAGGTTGTCCACTTTCCCCATTTTTGTTTAATTTTGTAATCGATGCTATTATGAACACCACTCTCCCACACATTCAGGATGCTCCCGGTCGATAAACTAGTCGATCTTGACTATGCGGATGATATCGTACTATTATTCGATAGTCAGGATGCTGCCCAGGACACCTTGAATAGATTAAAGGACGTTGTTCCGTCTTTCGATATGAAATCCGCACCCTTTAAATGTAAGATACTGTTACAGGATCACCCACCACTCATTCCAACGTTGCGACTGCAGAATGAAGATCTAGACATAGTCGACAGGTTTACATATCTTGGGAGCTCTATCAATAACGTAGGCAATATGTCCGACGAGGTGAGAATACGGATCGCGAAGGCTAGAGTGGCTTTCTCGAACCTTCGTCATTTATGGAGAAACGCGAATATTTCACTTTGCCTTAAAGATCGTGTTTACAATGCATCTGTACGCGCAGTCTTACTATACGCTAGTGAAACTTGGCCTCTTAGAGTTGATGATCTGAGACGCTTACAGGCATTCGATCATCGTTGTTTGAGAAGTATAGCACATGTTGGTTACCAACAACGAATAACTAACGTTGACATCCGTAGACGTATTTTGGATCTGACAATAAGTGCTCGTCTTTAGAAAAGCAAATAAGGCTCCATCAACTTCGTTGGCTCGGTCACGTTTTGCGTATGCCCTCATTCCGATTGCCCAATAGAGCTCTGTTCTCTTATCCAGCACCAAATTGGCGTAAGAAACAAGGTGGGCAGATTTTGACATGGCAGAAACAATTAAAGTCACTTACATCCAAATTGGGTAGTATAGGATTCACTCGTCTGCCGGGATAGGGTCCTCGTGCACATCACAGTTCTTGGTTAGAAACTCTTAGCGATATGACAGCGAATCGAGCTCAGTAGCGATCTTGTTGCAGATGTATAGTAGAATCATCTTCGTAACTTTCTTTTCTTAGTAGGGCAAAGTTAGCTGCGAGGTTCGGTTTGTTTATGAAGTGATATGTTGAAATCCGCAAGGAAGCTGTGTTGCTGATGTCGCCTTGCCCGAATGCTAACTTGGCCATAATGGTGTTGTGGAGAGGTTTAATTTGCCTCATTTCTGTGAGTTATCCTGATAAATTTACTCATAGTAGCAAGGTTTTCCTTCTCTCTCTCTACCCCTCTCCCTCTCTCGTAAATCTCAATAATAATTTATCTAAATTCACTTTTATTTTCACTCCTTATGGTTATATGGCAGTGAAACATTAGTCACTTGACTTTTGTGTGGCTGGAAATGATGAAAATGATGATGGTGGTAACAATTATTTAAATCAAGTTTGCGGGCTTAAGTAAACACCAATCCCATTGTATTTAACCAGTTGTTGAACAACATAACAAAACTACCGCCAGTTGAACTGGTACCGAAACGTCACAAATATTTTAAAATGATAGGCGTTTCTCAAATTACGACAAACCCAGTAATTGCGGAAATACTGAAAGTAAGACGATGACGCATTATATGACTTTATGAAAAACAAGTAGTTTACTTTGAGTTATAGCAAAATAGACATAGCTAAGATGTGATTGGTTACGACAAATTTGCAGTTGAAACTGGATGAGCGAAAATACTACTAACGGACCCAGAATATATATATATATATATATATATATATATATATATATATATATATATACTGGGTTTATAAATAAAAGTTTGTAAAGTGAAGTGTAGGGATCTCGAAATATTTATATATATATAAACTATCGAAAGCCAATGAAAATAGTATCAGGTCCATATTTTTGAAGTTAGTTTGAATATCCTAATCACTTTAACACCAGCTACATAGGAAAATGGCAGGCGTCATCTATGGTCGACATCAGTTATGACATTGGTGATAATCTTAAAGTTTAATTTAACTTCTCCTCTAAGGTACCATGTATTTTTGCATGTAATATTGGACTGTTTTCCGGTACAATTTCAGCATGTTTAAGTATATTGCGGAACTAGATTGTTTTTACGTTTGGGAATAACTTGTTACTAAGTCCATCATGCCTAATTCACAATAGCAAAATGCTATTTCCAGTGTTCAGTAACTAATTTATGTTCTGTTTGAAAATCTTTATATGAAATGATATTTAGTATCCCTCGCCAAGCATCCCAGCCTAAACCTTTAATTTAATTTTATTGCTTCAGGTAACAGTCGATTACTATGGAGAATTCCGCCGAATTCCACTGATTGACGACGAGCCAACTAAACCTGTCACTCAGGAGAATAAACAGCAGTATGTCGATGCCTATGTGGACTATCGCTTGAACAAATCGTGCAAGGCTAGCTATGACGCATTTCATGAAGGGTTTCATCGTGTATGTCGTGGCTACGCTCTGAGTATGTTTCATCCAGAGGAACTAAGAGTAAGTTTACTATTTTGTACTTTATTTGAAACGCGATTTGTTACTCCTGAGAGCATTCCTATCATTTGCTTCGAGGCCCGGGCTTTAAACTTTTTTAAAAAATAATTTTGAATGGAAGAAAATCCTTGTATACCGCTGAATGAGTCCCAGTAGAGCTCAATTGTGCAGTGCACAAATAGCCAGGTCTCCACTGGATCCGAATTTACTGAAAGTCTCTAGCTGTTATTTATTCACCCCAGTGCTATGTAGCTAAGTAGGGTGTGGTGCAAGGAAAACAAATGGGCGATTTCGTTAGTAACTGCTTCCAGTCACGAAATAGCTTGTCTATCTCCTTTGTGTATGCAAACAGTCACAGGAATTTTCTGTTTTGCCCTGGCGATTATGATTCGTAAGTGACCTCTTTAGACCTCTAACTGGCGTATTCATTAGTTTAGCCAGTTTTGTTTCTTTAAAGCCAATAGTTGGCCATTCATTTTGGTTTATGACAACTAATGAATTTTGTCCAAAAAGACCAATCACTCATTATTCATTGAACTATGGTCTGCCTCCATTGATTCTAAAGCTGACAAATATTGATCAGTTATTCAAATCCCGTCCCATTATATGCATACATTTGTCAATATAAGCTTAAAATTGTGTAGTGTAGAAAAGAAAATTCATTCATTGGATAATTCTCGTTCTTACTGGGAACTCCACATATTGCCCAGAATTTGCCGCGAACAGGGCTCGAACCTGGGCACGTCTGCTTTTGAATCTGGTGCTCTAACCACTGAGCCACCCTGCCGCACAGTACGTGATGAGTTCCCAATAAGGACGAAACCGGTCTACTGGATGCGTCAGGGTGGCTCACTGGTTAGAGCACCAGATTACGAAGTAGACGTGCTATCAATTGTCCCGCACAAGAAAATGGCGGAATCAAATTGTTGACAAAAATTTATAAAAGGGCAAGTTGGAAACTTACATGAAGATGTACACATACACACACACAACTCACAGGTTTATATTCAATTCCTGCATAATTTTGTTTTTTATTTAGTTGCGAATGATAGTATCGAAGCTCCTTTTCCTTACTTGCTTGGTATAAAATTCTTATTGTCGTCAGTACGAGCAAATGCGGCCCGCCGATCATCAGGATGAAAATTTTCTTGTCTGTGTGAAAAGTTGCATGCCACATTATTACTTTTTTATATTAATTTATCAAATATGGCTGGAAAAGCAGTTGGCTTAATTTAGTTTATTTTTTTCCATTTTATTGATTTTTGTGATCGACATGGTGGTTTTTTAAGGTATGATCTATTGCGGCTTAAGTTAAGTTTTTTTAGTAGCTCATACACACGAAGCGCATGTGAAAAGAATGTTAAACGATTGCTCAAACTGAATTTGACATATCAACCGAGTCCCCTATACCTAAGCAAGTGTACATATACAATCTTTATTAATATACACTATTCACTATGGTAATATCATTAGATAAGTAGTTTAACAAAATGGAAAATCATTATTGATAAAGTGTACATCACCAGCTTGGCGAAGGTTGACTTATTGGCGTAGATATCCGTTTCCACCATTTTTCGTGAGTTATGTGCTTCGGGTTCTGTCTTTCCAACACTAATGAAACTTGAAATGAAATTCTCAACCTCCTGGGCAGTTGGTTTTCTGTCTTGAAGACATTTAATATTGTTTTTCTTCTTTTTGATTTTGATGTTGTTATTGTTACTGTTTAATTGCGCATGCGCCTGTTGGCTATGAATTTATCTGAAATTAGGACTGCATGAGCCCTAGTCGGTGATGAAAAATGTATTCCACCGCAAAGGATACCGAAATGTACTAGTATGACTGAAAATTAGTTCAACAGGCTCATAGGAAATTAGTTGAAAGCTATAAATGAGCATTACATTTTCAGAAAATAGTTTTAAATTGAACGTGAAATTTGATATAGTTGGCCTTCAAAGTTTTGTAGTTTTAGAGGAAAATACGATTTATGTAGTATAGGCGAATATTCTGCAACTATGGGGAAATTCGCCAGTAGTAATATTTTCTAGCTGCATTGATGGGTAGGAGGAAAGGGATTGGCGATGTTACATACATCGTTCCGAAGCATAAATTTCGTCATCCTTCGTACGACGGAATGCCTTACCTGGAGTAGCGGTTTTCAGAATTATTATTTTCAATTTCTATGAAATATTTCAGATCTCAAAAACGGCGTAGTTCTTCTTTAGAGAGCTCTATATGAAGTTAGTTGTACTTTATTTTTAATATTCGTACACGTAATGGATTACACTGTCTAATTGTCCCACATTTCATGATCAAATAGAATGAGTTTGAGATGAAGTGGCGGTCTCTACTGATGAGTTGCCCGTAAGCTAAGCATGCACGTGTGCATATGATTACACCTTTTGTTCATACTGACTTCGCATATTTTTCTTGTCCTATTTGAGTACAACTTGATACTCGATACAGCATGCTCATTACCTAACCGCCTTATGCTTTTGTTGATCCTCAAGTAACACGGTCGTAAATAGAACGGATTTCTCACGTGTGATCCCAGACTATTGAAATCAGCTGTAATGAAGACTTAGATCTTCGTTTATCCATGAATGTTGTTATGTATGTATCTATAAAATACATCATGAGGACTTTCTCGTGTTTTTATATCATTACTAAAAAAATTCGTGGAAATTAAACATTAATTGATTGCGCGGGTGGTGGTAACCATTCTTTAAATCAAGTTTGTGAGCTTGTAGTAAACACCAATCGCATTTTATTTAACCAGTCTTCGAACAACATATTGATTGTCAACTAAGTGTGTGATGTGTTTGGCATTGAAAAAGGCCTCCGTAATTGGAGGCCGAAATATATGCAAAAATCATGATGACAGTGGATTCAAATATTTCGGTACGCAATCCGAAAATCAGGTAAACATAGCAAAACTACCGCTAATCGCACGCACTGACGCGTTTCGAACTTCCATGATTACATCAGAGTACGAAAGCAAACTGACCAGCAAGGATCGATCCGTATTGCGTATATATGAAAAGCAAAATTATATATGCTTTCCATATATATTCGATGAGGTTTCATTCTCGATAGTAAGTTCACCGTCGTACTCTGATGATCATCATGGAAGGTCGAAACGCGTCAATGCGTGCGATTGGCGGAAGTTTTGCTATGTTGTTCGAAGACTGGTTAAATAAAATTGGATTGGTATTTACTTCAAGCTCGCAAACTTTATTTAAAGAATTCATGGAAATTGGTTCCTTATATCGGATTCTCATGCTTTTTGTTCGCAACTGTACGTGTTTCCATATTCATTTCTATTCACACTAGCAATATTAACTCTAACAGCCCTAATCGGTGCTTTTTTGAAATTTCTATTGTTTATTCTGTTTTTTGTAGACTTTTGTAGTTGGTTCAGAGCATATAGATTGGTTGGAACTACAAAAGAACACAAAATATTTAGGAGTTTATTGGGACAAACATCCAGTGATACAGTGGTTTTGGGAGGTACTTTTGGAGGAGTTCAGCCTTGACGAAAAGAAGCTGTTTTTACGTTTTCTTACTGGTTGCGATCGAATACCTGTCGTTGGACTTTCTGGAGTACAGGTAAGATTTATACAACATGATTTGCTTTTGCGAACCTGGATTAATTGGAATTACCTGATCTGCGTTTTGACTAACGCAGCTTTCATTGTTCCAGTAGTTTTCTTTTTCTTTTTCCGATATATTTCGGCTAAACTTATCGATAGCCTTCATCAGTCCGATTTCAGTTTCGTCATTTTACATTGATTGTATAAAACGAATAGTTAATGCATGCAAATGGTAAATTCTTATTCAGTCGCTCTAGTCTCAATTATTTAGATGAAAAATAACGGTTATGAAAATGCACACACACACACGTGACACGCGAATATCTAGTGAAAGTTCAGTCTGAAGTATGAATATTATGGCTAGAGGAAATAACGCACTTGCTTCATTAATGTCATTTGTTAAATTTGTGAAGTTAAATCGAACTGATGAAGGCTATCGATAAGTTTAACCGATATATATCGAAAAAAGAAAAAGAAAACTACTGCGTTAGTCAAAACGCAGATCAGGTAATTTTAATGATTTTCTTTTATTGTAATATATATTGATTTCTGACCTGTACGTAGTGTGAGTCTACGCATTAAGAGGATGGTCGAAAGCGATTTATACGCCTTCTGAATAAAATTTATCTTTGGCATACGATACTCGTTAACCTTAACTGAAAGACCATATAAATTGGGCATCCTGTTGAGCTCTGCGTTTGGTGGCTTTTTATGTGTATATGGAGAAGGCATAATATCACCATCTACTCAACAGAAAGTAAATAAAGACATTGCTAACTTAAAACCTTCATTTAAAGGTTGATGTATGCCTGATCAGCCTCTGTTTTGGCGGCATAAGTCCTGAAAAGCTTTGCTGAAATTCAAGAGTTCCATAAATAAGTAGAAGGATGGCGACTATCAACATTACTCTTTTTGTACCGCAGTTGAATACACGTCAAAATACGCAAGATAGATTTCCAGCAGCCTTTGCCGATCCTCTTGTACCGCTTGAACCAAACGATATTTTAAAATATTGGTTCATGGCACACGAGAACTTTGGCCTAATGAGCTGGTGGATCTTGTACGATTTCTGACACCAATGACATCTTTAGGCGTATTTTTGTCTGAATGAAAGTTTATGGAGAGTTATGCTTACTGAGGTCGTCCTAGCCAAAATTCATTGTATTCTTGAGGTCTATTATAATGTCCTGTTCACATTTATTTGAACTAGTAGCTGTCTCCCTGACATTTTGCAATTGTCTCCGGTGTTTGGCAGGGTTTTGGCAATGTTCGCGTCATGTTTGACTATTTCGTTAATGCAGTCTGTGCTGTGATCACCGAAACACTTCAGGATGAAGTTCGGTTTTAATGGCCGGCTTATTTACTTCGAATACCCTAATGATGATGTTCTGATTACAGAAAAGGAAGACGAGCTCCATGTGTTCATAACTTGTGCTCAATAATTATCCACACGTTACGGTCTAATGTTGAACACATTAAATGCGGTTGTTGGGGCTAATTTTGATTTGGAATCTAAGATCATATTAAACAGTGCCCTGCTGTGAGTCGTCAGTGGTTTTGTTTCACCTAGGCCCTCTTGTGTCACAAGATAGTTCGGTCTCTGCCGAGATTTATAAACATATTAGCATCCCAACAGCTATCTTTGGAAAACTTGGTCAAAAACTCTGAACTCACTCGTACTCTTCGCTATGCATCCAGCCCAATGTCTTGAATTTAAAATACAGTCAATCTACTATTACACTGAGTAGGCTTAAACTAGTTGATCCACCACAGTGACAAACGCATGGGTGGCTTAGTGTATCGATGCTAATGCTCGAGCTCGTTGTAACCATTGCGAGCTTAGCGTCAGAAGGCACTAAATATGAGCGAAATGTACAAGACGACCAGTTCTTTTCAGCCGCCTCTTGATGAACCATACTTTACTGCGGCTGACTCCTTTTTGGAGGATAAGCCAGCTCCATGACATTTCATGGAGTTTCTTGGGAATTTGGTACAAGTGGTGTCCCCTCACCACTCGGCTTTTTGGTCGAGGACGCACCTCTAGCCTTTGCACATCCAAGCGCAGTCTGCAAGGCAGCAGTAAGTTGCATGGTTGCCGGTAGCTGTTGAGAGCTCATTCGCCATTCGGAAGTACGGGGTACTGTCCAGGAGTCCATGTAATCCTGTGGCTGTTGAACCATTTTGTGGCGGGGAACACACGCCGAGTCATGGTGCCGTCGTCGGGCTCATGTGGTATTTTATAGGAGATCCGATTGCCGGTCGGAAATCCACCACGCCCTGGTGACACCACCGCCATAGCCCCGTTAGCCCATGTACGATCGGCCATCGAGACATGGTTGACACCGTCGTACCACGTTGAGGAGGGGATGGATTGCGTTAGTTGCGGCTTTGTTTGCGCAAGCCACTCACATCCAGCTCACTAGGCTCTTGAGGCAGTTTTAGTGGATGGCGGAAACCACAAAATGGATAGACCTGCAATCTTCTGTCCAGCTAACATTATTTTCGACATCGATTACTTGATCACAACGAACATTACTCTCCCTAACCAAGACACGCTTGAATAAACAAAATTTCTTATGAGTTAGCGGAAATCAGGGTGCAGTAGGGCGGCCTGTTTAATTTTTATCGGCATATGTCCCATTGAAATCCATTTTGCTGGTGATCTCGATTTGGCTTTTGTACACATACATGTTTGCATGCATGTATGTATTTATGTATATGCGCATGTATGTGTTTGTATATATATATATATGCGCCAAAATTAGGGATCATTTGATGTTGCCATAATTATTTCAAATATGATCATAAGGATATACCAAAGTCAGCATAAACAGAAAGTAGAATCTTGTGTGCATATTCATTCCGTGCTTACTGGCGATTCATCAGTAGGATCCGGTATTACGCCCTTTACTCACTATATATTTGGGAGAGGAGTGTGGGGCGATTGGTCGGTACAATCTCCTATACGAATGTGTAAATCTGCAGTAACAGAGTTGAATTCATATGAAGTCTTTGACAATGCGACTTCAAAGCCAACTCGCTATATATGATATATATATATACTGAGTCTGTAAAGGGTAAAAACACTATGCAAATTGTGTCAATACCTGATACGACTTAGATACTGTTTCTTTCGGACAACTAATATCTATGCAAGTATGTATTTGGTTTTGCGAACCTAGTAACAAATTAGTTCAGTTGTGAACAGAAGGATAAACCAAAGACAGAATGAACGGAAAGTATAATCTCATGCACATTCGTCAACACTTTGGTTGCTGAATAGGTACTGGTGCCAACACTATGCTTCCCGAGTCGCTCAACACCTAACACTAATTGAATAAATATTAGTGCTCCACAAAAAAAAGTATCCAAATATTCGTAGCATTTAATTTTTATGCCTCAACAAACGCCTTTTATTGCGAGCATATCTGCCACGTGCTCGTCAGTAGTTAGATTCCATCGAAGGGCATTTGCGACACAATGGCCGATCCATGACATTGCCAAAGACGTGACAACCGTTGTAATTTTATTTAAACATTTGCACGTTATATCTACAATTTCAATAAATTATCACATTTTCTTAATGTGCATAATTTTTACTGTTAAGATTTTGCACACCTCGATATCATAATTATAGTGATAAAATAAATAAATTTTTCGTCATTTTCAATTCGTTCGATACATGAAGGCTTATTGTGTTTTTTTGTTTATTTTCAAAATAGATACGAATTCAATCAAATAATAGTGGAGATAAATTCCTTCCGGCCGCTCATACGTGTTTTAATCTGCTCGATTTGCCACAATACTCATCGAAGGAAATTCTTGCTAATCGTTTAAAAATGGCCATTGAAAACTCAGAGGGTTTTGGCCTTGTGTGAAAATCTATTGCCGCGTTTACAGCATGTTATTTTTTGACCGGAAATCTTTCATCGTTAATAACTACACGCTGGTAAAAGCGCAATGTGGAAGGTCCAAAACAATCATTAAATTAGTTTTATTGGTCTTTGCTTTTGAGCCATATTCTTGCAGACCTTGTTATTTTTTCAAAATAAGAACACTGATTGCCTATGAGTGTGTTTAGAGATGCTGCCGAATTTGATGGCAAGGAAATGGTTTATGCAAAAACTCTGTTGCATATGTTGAGGACCCGTTGATTGATGTGGTGTTTATGGCGTCTCTGGCATGCAATTTTTTAAGCAGCCGGTCCCGACGACATTTCTTCTCCTAGTTAACTTCTGTTTCATTTATTTCCAATAACTCATTGGTATATATTACAAATACGTAAAAAACCGAAACTGCATGATGATGCCTTATGCCGTTTGATTTCAAATTAATGTCGTTTTGTAAATTTAACTGTCTGCTACTATAAAAACGCAAATTTAAACAGGTAGAAAATTTTGTCTTCAGAGAAGTAACGATTATTTTCTTTATAAAACTGCCTTACAGCTGGCTGAAGCACAATTTAAACATTAGTGCATATGTCGATTCTTACTCAATTTGTAGCGGTTTCCTTTGTAATCCTACCACAAATATTAGGTTAGATTGTCTATAATGAAAAACATGAAAACTTCCATTTTCATCTCTGGAAGTTTTCCTTTCATTCATGAGTGAGAATATATATATATATATATATATATATATATATATATATATATATATGTATATGTATAAGCACATTCCATTGATTAGGTAAGTTACTACCTGCTTTAGTTCGGCAAGCTCTGACGTTAATTTATATTATTTACATAATACCTTTAACGAGGACAAACGGTTACTTTAAAATATAAATTTTTATTCTTAGACTTTATGGGTTTTTTGCTATGTTATTATTTTCTTTTGTAAGCGAAATATTTCCGGATGCCAATGAATTTCGACTATTCTGTTGGGCGGCTTCAGCTTCAAGCTATTTCAGTAATGCGATGCTGATATAAACAGTTTAACGCTTAATTTTTCAAAAGTGGCTCGTTAAGGGTAAATGGCAATGACGGCTTTGTTGTGAGACGAAGTAATTTGCTTTTAGTCGCAATTTGCTTATCACATTTCGGACAAAATGTTATTTTTTTCTGCGTTCGTATTTTCAAATTCTAAATAAAGTGGTATTATTCTAAAGGAACTATCTGTTCAACAATGTGATGAATGATCTTATGAATCGGATATAGTAGTTATGCCGTTTTTAAGTTCAATAACTGAGATTGGAAATCGCGAACTCAAATCATACGCCTCGTCGTCATTGTATATAAATATATGTCCATATATATATATATATATATATATATATATATATATATATATATATATATATAAAACTTATTTCCTTCATTACCCTCAGATGGCGTGTTCCTGTTAAAGTTGCGTCAAACCTTATCGGCTGTCTTCCTTCAAACCGCGCTCTGCATAGTCTACCAATAACCAAAGGTTGACCACAGAATGTCATAGAATTGATATAATTATTCGTTTAACTATGTTCGATTTATTTACCTTCATGTACATATTGTACATATTAATTAGCCATACTGTATCTGAATACATCTTTATAAATATACGTAGACTTATGTTATATCGCCTCAATTAATACATAATAGTAATAAGTTATTATATAACCTTCGTTAGAAGTGCTAATGTACAGATAGGTCATTTATAAATGAATGCGATTTTGAATGTTCATGTGAGAACAAAAAGGCTCATGGATTGAACTCACAAACAAAGAAAACTTTGAACTGTCACTTTATGCCAGTTAAATACTGTTTGTTGCGAAGAACTAATATATATGCAAGTATGTATTAGGTTTTGCGAACCTAGTAACAAATTGGTTCAGTTGTGACCAGAAGGATAAACCAAAGGCAGCATGAACGGAAAGTATAATCTCATGCACATTCGTTACGTGCTTACTGGCGACTCATCAGTAGGAGCCGGTATTACCTCCCTATTATTCCACATTCTTCTACCAAATATATAGTGGTTAAAGATATGCAAAACCCTGACTCGAAAGTCTTTTCAATAACACAAACAATAATACTGTAGACTATACTAAATTCATGCAATAAACATACTAGGCCTAAAACTCCCTAATACATACTTACTTTATGCCAGTTGTTTGGATTGTAAATATATATAATATGGAATCATGGTAATGATAAATCGATGAATCTAGTTATACTTGATAGTCGGATAAGTATTTTATTGTTGGCTTTAAAAAAGAGATATCAATTGGAAGTAATCGATTTTGATTGTTAGTATGGTAAAAAATTATTAGAACTTTGAGACTTGCCGATCAAAGGCATACAATGGAACCTTTTTTGAACTTTAATTCCAAGGAACCTTTCGGTGGAAGAAATAAATTACAATTAATGATCATGAGGAACGTGAAGTTATACGACTCAAAATATGGGAAGTATGAGCTTAAGTTATTGAGAAATATTTCTGACGAATGATTACACATTAAAAGTAAAACCCCCGTTGATAGAGGAAGTTAAAAGATCTTATTGGGATTATTAATAAGGGAGATAGAAAATAGGCATCGAAGATTGCATATTGTATCATAACCCAAGTTAGGAAAAGTAGTAAACATCTGACAAAAAATATAAATTTCTAACAATAATGAAACAGGAATAAAATTTAGGCAAATATTTTTCTTATATTTTTGATTACCAAGAGCAAATATAGATGAATTCATGTATTGGGTTTGATGCACCCATTAACAAGTTGAGTCATATAGGTTCATAAAGTTAAATCATAGTTATCACGGCCAAAATGTATAATGCTGTACGCATGTATTTTATGTCTACTGACGATAAAATGATCACCAACGTCAGTTGGGTCGTTTATGCAAAGTCACTCAGAATTCAGAATTATTATTTTAGCCAGCCTTGTCTTAATTGCCCCCAACTGTAGTTAAAGTATTCATTTGTGGTGAAAATATCCTGACCAACAATTCATAACTAATTATATAATTAAACGAACATTGGTTGCGAAGGTGGTGATAAAAATTGCTATACTGAAGGTTGTGATCTTGATATAAACACCTGACCCATTATGTGCGTAAATTTGTCAGTGTAAACTAAGTATTTTATAGTGTGGAAAAGACAATTCATCCAGGAGTCCTCTCCGCGGCAATTTCTGGCCAGTACGTGATGAGGTCCCAATAAGAACGAAACCGGTCTACTGGGTGAATTACCTTTTCCACAGTATACAATACTTAGATTTTACTGACAAATGCATTTACTAATGGGTCAGGTGTTTGTAAAAAGATCGCAACCTCAATTAAAAGTAATTCATAACTATCACAAGAGACACTTATAAAAGTCTCTGAAGAACAAGGATAAGATGCCACGTGTCAGGAAATAGTCAATCAATTAAAAAACGGCACAGTGGTGTCTGCACCATATAAAACGTTGAGCCTACAGAACGGCCTGTTGGTGCGGAAAGAAGGACAAACAGTGCAATGGTTTGTGCCAGAATCTATAAGAAAAGAATTAATGGCCTTTTAGCATGAAACGTTGGGACATCCCGGCACTGGGCGGCTCATTGAGACATTGCAGTCACGATTTTATTGGCGTTGCATGTCCAAAGAAATTCGTATCTATTGTCAACAGTGCACTACATGCCAACGTTGTAAACCACAAGAACGAGAAAAAATCACTCCGATTGCTTTTAATGTCACTGCACGGAACGAGTTTCTGCATATCGACCTGGTAGGTCCACTGCCGGTAGCTCGCGGCGGCGTGTCCTATGTGTTTTCCATGGTCGATAAGTTTACCCGATGGGTCGAGTTTGTACCACTGAAGAAGATCACAACAGAAGAGATTATAACGTGCTTAGAAGAGCGATGGCTCAGTCGATTCGGTGCACCACAAGTTATAGTTACCGATCAAGGCGCACAGTTTGAGTCGAAAGAATTTAATCAGTGGTGCAAAGACCTTGAAATAAAGCATTCCCGCACAGCCACTTATCACCCGCAAACCAATGCGACAGCTGAGCGCGCACATAGGACGATGAAAGAGGTACTGCGATGCTGGTGCCATGAGAGCCCGGGAACGTGGAGAGACAAATTACATTTAGTCGAGCGGGCCATGCGCTTTACTGTCTCAACAGCTACAGGATTCGCTCCAACGACCATGGTCTATGAAGGACACATAAGACTTCCAGGTGAACCGGTAATCCAAGGATCCCATGAGCGCTGCACCATAGCGGATATTCAGGAAAGACTAAAACAGTTAACTGAATATGTAGGCGCCACACAGCGACAAGGCTATGCAAGGCAACCGACACGCACTCGCCTAAAGGTCGGCGACTATGTCATGGTAGCAAAGGTCGAGCCCATGGCACTGCAGGCTGTCAATGATGGGTCGTATCGCGTGGAGAGGGTGGACGCAGAGCACAATACTGTTTTTGGTAGCCTGCCCGATGGACCACGAGCTGTTGCACTGGATCGTTTAAGCAGAGTGCGAAAGCCGATTCCTGAGAGGGGGGAAGATGTGGCAATGGCCACCTTTAAGACAAATAATGAACAAAGGGTCTTATCTAGGGCAGACACTATTTCAACAGACATTCCTCGCAGAAGCGTCTGTATAAGAATGAAGCAGTCAGCCCAATGAGAAAAGCAGACTTAGAGCTGAAGTGAACATAAATTAATTAATGTGTAAATTTGTTTTATTAAATCGATGCTCGTTGTGCGAGCAAGATTCTATATATAATGTAACGACACAAATCAATCGCCGACATATTGCGTAAATTAAATTCAAATTTATTTACGTTGCACCAATGAGAAAAAAGCAAAATTGCCGTTTAACCACGTTTAACCACGTTTAACCAATAGTGTGCAAGTAGACATATTGCATGCTATTTAAGCACGGTAATTTACCATGCAAGTCAGTTGTCGTCGTATCTGCGTTCTGCCTCGTGTTACACATGTGCGTGCTGTCGGCTGTCAATAACTACGCTGGATATTGATTTGTTTCACCAACAATTGGCAACATTCGTGACTCACCGTGTTACTCTTCAACCAGCAAGACGAGCCAATTAATGCAGAACTTCAACCAAGTTGTCCACTCGTGATAACAACAGCAGGAACCACAACCAGAGTCCACCCAAGGAACAGAACATCAACTTACATATATATAACTTACGAGAACGCCGCCAAGGCCCTGTTAAGGGCCCCCATATCAGTAACTAATCTCTATTCAGAGCACCTTACACGAGTTTGTAACGTCGTACGGCATTTACTTGAAGCCGGGGCGTTTACAAAATTGGCGACCGCGCCAGGATATTGATTATTGTTCTGATTTTTTTGGTATAAATAAAATTGACTTCCTTTTTCATCTATTTGGGATAAATAGATTGACATTTGTGTTTTCTTTACCCTGATCGTGGTTTTCTGGGAAATCTATTGGGTATATATTCGTGGATTTGTGGGGATAATTATAATACATTGACATCAAAGGCCAACGGGGCCTTTTTACTTTCTACGTACAAACGGACCGTACGTACTCGAAATCAATTACGATTTTTGGAAGCAATTCAACTGTGGAAGCCTGTTTTTGGGTAAGCGTTTCGTTAAAGTATATTTATATATTTTCATATTTCTTATAAATTTATGCTTTTAAGATCCTGTAAGATTGTTAAAATGTCGGGTCCAATTTTAGATATTGATGTTCCTGTTTGGGATGGAGATAGTGAGCTATTCTTTATGCGCGTAGACTCCGCTTTCTCCCCGTTTCCTGATTATGACAGTCATCAAAAACTGTCGAAGGTTTTTGCTAAACTACCTTCTGAATTGCAGCGACGGATTTATCCTAAGCTTGAGGCCATTAGGAAGCTACCTAATCCCATTTTGGGCCTACAAAACGAGGTAGAATCCTTGCTTGGACCCACGGAAACTGAGCAGATAATAAACAAATATGCGCAGTTAGATATGCCAAATCTTGGCCCCATAGAAATACTGAGGGAATTACGGAAACGTTGGTATAAAACCAACATTTCTGACCATGAGGCTAAGGTTGTTTTTATTAACAATCTTCCCCAAACATTAAAACTCTTTGCCAGACAGCTCTCCAACACTCTCTCTATAGATGACTTATCTGAGAGATGTGAGTTAGAATATAGGGTTTTGGAACCCAAAGTGAATCCATCATCCTTTTCTTCACCCCCGCAAGATGATAGAATCTCCTCCCTTAGAGAGAACAGTGGCGAACATGGCCAAAGTTCTAGAAGGATTGGCCATTACCAAATCCGAGATAAATCAAGTGAATGCTCGACCAAAATTCGTTTCCAAGTCAAATTATAATGGTAGGCGGCGATCGAGATCTCCGCAATCCTTTAATAAATATGCTCCAAAGAACTGGTGTTATAACCACCAGAAGTTTTTTATGCTTGCCAAGTTTGTCTTTGTCGTTCCGAAGAATTTCCGAATGAGTGTCAATTTCCACAGCTGACGGAGAGGACAACAGACCGCAGGCACAAGGGTGCATCAGTATCGGGAAACGTCTGGCGCAGGAAGTAGAAGACCGTACTTTCTGCACATCAACGGCATCAACGGCGCTACAGGGAAGAAGCCAACTACAATCCGACATCCCTGTCGACTCTTTTCGTCCACGCCGAATTTTTCACATAGAGAACCAAACAGACAATGCCGGTCGCAATCACCAGCCTACTTGTTTGCATGACCCGGCCAAACAGCCAAACGAACTTCTGCACCTTCTTGATTTCAAAACTGGCGAAGAGTACATCGTAGACACAGGTGCGGCAGTCTCAGTTCTCAAAGGTGATTCAATGGCCGAGATGTCGCTGGGCGTTCTTCTCGCAACAGCTACAGGCGAGCCCATACCAACTTATGGCTGCCAATACCGCACACTCAACATAGGTCTACGACGTGAATTTTCCCACAACTTCATCATTGCCAAGGTCTCACATAATATAATAGGCCTTGATTTCCTTCTAAAATTTCGGCTCATTGTTGATCTTGCCAATCAAAAGATCATCGACCCCTCCACCGGACTTGAACAAAGCTTTTGGACACTTGCCTCCGAGCGTTTGGAGTTACAGGTCATTCAGCCAACCCCAGTGCATCATTCAGCAGAGATATCAGCAGCTCTTCGAAAATACAAATCGCTTTTCGATCTTAACAAGTCAGAGCTACGAGTCTCCAACACGATGCATCATATCGTCACAGAAGGACAACCTATTGCACTCAAGAAGCGACCACTGGCTCCTGCTAAGCTGAAAGCTGCCCAAGAAGAATTCTCAAGGCTTTTGGAAGAGGGAATCATCAGACCATCGAAAAGTTCATGGGCGTCACCACTGCACTTAGTCTCAAAATCAAACGGATCGTACAGAGCCTGTGGAGACTACCGTAAGCTAAATTCAGTGACAAAATCTGATGCATATCCTATTCCAAATATCAACACTTTACTTGAAAAACTCAACGGCAGCAATTTCTTCTCAGTGATTGACCTCAGACAAGCGTACCATCACATACCGGTAGCACCAGAGGATATCGAGAAAACTGCAGTCATCACTCCATTTGGCCTTTTTGAATATCTTTACATGCCTTTTGGACTCAAGTGTGCTACTCAGACATTTCAAAGATTCATAGACAACATACTTCGCGACGACTCTGCTTATTGTATGTCATATCTAGATGACATTATGGTATTCAGTCCAGATCTAGAATCTCATGCGAAACATCTACGAAATGTCCTCTCACGCTTATTCAACCACGGACTCAAGATCAACTGTGACAAGACGCAGATTGCAACTTCATCCGTCGACTTCTTAGGGCATCGTATCACGGCCCAAGGTATTCAACCGTTGCCGTCAAAGACGAATTCAATCAAGAATATCAAGTCACCAAGGACTTTGAGCGATTTGCAGAAAATCCTGGGAGTACTAAACTATTATCGCAAGTTCCTTCCAGGACTTTCAAAACAACTTTATCCTTTGTGCAGGCACCTGCGGAACCGAAAAGGACTTAGCAAGAATTCGATCATTGCTTCGTCATCCGAAGACGAGGAATTACTTCGACTTGCCATCAACTCGTTAGCAAATGCCACAATGCTAACGCATCCAGATTTCGAAAAGCCATTTCTACTCACGACAGATGCTTCTGAATTCGCTATTGGAGCCACTTTGGAACAAGAGATCGACGGAGTTCGGAAGCCTATCAGTTTCTACTCGCGTACTCTCCAACCAGTAGAAACAAGTTACGACACTTTCGGCCGAGAACTTCTCGCCATCCACGACGCAGTGCGCCATTTTATCAGCATCATTGGCAGTAGCAGATTTGTTGTTTTCACAGATCATGCACCACTAGTTAGCGCACTTCGAAACGCAACTTCATCTATCGCCAAGTACCCTGCCAGAGTGGAAAGACAGCTTTCTCGTCTAAGCGAATGGCAATTTGACGTCTTTCACGTCAAGGGCAAACAGAATTTCATTGCAGATGCCCTGTCCAGGCCAGACGTCTCTCTACAACCACCTTCGCCGTCACCATTCACTGTCAACTCCGTGGCACTCAGTGAACCTGCACTAACGCCAACTCTCCTGCGAACTGAACAACGCGGTGACATTCATTTTCAAAGATCAGTAGCCCGTCAACCAACCAAGTTCATATGCCGTCTGTGGAAAGGCTTACCAATTGTTTACTTCACGGGTACGCAGCCCAACAAGCCAGTTCTGCCGACCAGCCTTCAGAGAAAGGTTTTTGATTCAATTCACTCAATTTCTCACCCAGGAAGCCAGGCGACTGTCCGACTTCTTACAGATCGTTTTTGGGGTCACAGACTTAGGCAGAATGTTAAACGATGGGTCTCAGAGTGTGCAATTTGTCAGAAAAACAAGATCACACGACACACTCGTTCTAAGTTGCAACATTTTCGATCTACTTCTCGCCTAGCCATCGTCCACATCGACATAGTTCATCTGACAAAGGTTCAAGGTTTCAGCTACCTTCTAACTATGATCGATAGATTTACACGGTGGCCTGCGGCATTACCTCTTGGCACCATTTCTGCAGACGAAGTAACTAACGGTTTTATCTCTGCATGGATATCAAATTATGGTGTTCCCAATGAGGTCATCACGGACAGAGGCACTTGCTTCTCATCTGATCGTTTCAAAACCACCTTGCGGTACATGGGATGCATCTTACGCCAGACGACTGCCTACCATCCCCAAGCTAATGGCATGGTAGAGAGAATGCATAGGGAACTCAAAGCAGCTTTAGCATCCTCGTCCATTAATGGCAACTGGGTCGATGCACTACCTTTAGTTCTGCTTGCCATGCGTTCCCGTACTCGTGAATCCATTAAAACGTCTGCGTCACAACTCTTGTATGGCATGGATCTACGCCTGCCTAGTCAGCTCCCACGTCTACTACCGGCACAAGATGACCCACAAG
This sequence comes from Eudiplozoon nipponicum, assembly GCA_029291075.1. Taxonomy (NCBI): domain Eukaryota; kingdom Metazoa; phylum Platyhelminthes; class Monogenea; order Mazocraeidea; family Diplozoidae; genus Eudiplozoon; species Eudiplozoon nipponicum. The sequence continues at coordinate 36,780 of JAQBSW010001186.1, read as the reverse complement.
ACGAAGCTACCCGCCTTCGACTTCATTTCGGTAACATGTCCGAACAGCAGCCGAGACACACGCCTCGTCCAGTCTTCGTTCACCCACAGCTCCACAGCTGCAAGAGAGTACTCGTTCGCAACAATAATGCTGTTGCACCACTACAACCAAAGTATCGCGGTCCTTACCCGATTTTACTCAAACAACCAAAATACTTCATCATTATGCAAGGCGCTACACCGACATCAGTAAGCATAGACAGGTTGAAACCGTTTATCGAACCACCTGATCCTGAGAGCGTTCAACCTTCTACACACGTCTCAGGCTCCGTCTGCCCACAATCTCAATAACCTGCTTTGTATAACGCGTAATTAATTTTTTTAAAACATTAACATTAACTATAAAATTTTTTAACCTTACGTTATTTTTCGTATTTGTCTCACGTGGCATAACCAGCTGTTCTTAGCTAACAATTGTGTAGCATTTTTGAACAGTTCTTTGGTATTATGCCATCTCTGAGGCAATGTTCGTGTACATATTTTTATGCAGTTACCTTTGATTTTAATGTATATATTTTTACATTATAATGTATTTCTCACACATGACATTACACTGCCTATTTTGGTATGACCAGCTACTTAGAGCTAACGCTTTCGTGTAGCAACACTAAGTAGTGATCAGCTTCATATCATGGTACAGGCCACTTTCAATGCATATCTCAACTTTATCAATTGCACAAAGACCACTCTACAAATGTCATGACCACAACGTCGAGCACTCTAGCTCCTTTGGTCGTATACAAACACATTGACAACGATCCAACCTGCTTAGGTTTTAACTTAAACCTGGCAAATTCAGAGGCGATTTACCTCGAAATCTTCACGCTGCGGCTCCAAAAACTTACACTGCTCTATTTTGCCTCACGTGCTATGACCGTCCACTAGAGCTAACAATTTGTGTAGCAATTCCTAGTGGTTACCTGGCATCATATCATTGTTGAAGCAACCAACAAGCATATTTAAGCCCAGCACTTATGGTTCATCATATTTTTGCTTAACTTGGTTCGAACTCTGTCATGCATTTCTTATCTAGCCTCGCAGAGAGGAATATTTTTTTCTTTTTTTCAGAGAGGAAAGTGTTGTAACGACACAAATCAATCGCCGACATATTGCGTAAATTAAATTCAAATTTATTTACGTTGCACCAATGAGAAAAAAGCAAAATTGCCGTTTAACCACGTTTAACCACGTTTAACCAATAGTGTGCAAGTAGACATATTGCATGCTATTTAAGCACGGTAATTTACCATGCAAGTCAGTTGGTCGTATCTGCGTTCTGCCTCGTGTTACACATGTGCGTGCTGTCGGCTGTCAATAACTACGCTGGATATTGATTTGTTTCACCAACAATTGGCAACATTCGTGACTCACCGTGTTACTCTTCAACCAGCAAGACGAGCCAATTAATGCAGAACTTCAACCAAGTTGTCCACTCGTGATAACAACAGCAGGAACCACAACCAGAGTCCACCCAAGGAACAGAACATCAACTTACATATATATAACTTACGAGAACGCCGCCAAGGCCCTGTTAAGGGCCCCCATATCAGTAACTAATCTCTATTCAGAGCACCTTAACCGAGTTTGTAACGTCGTACGGCATTTACTTGAAGCCGGGGCGTTTACAATAATTGAGTAAAAATAAAGCATTTGTCATACATTTATAATGGCTTCTGATGGGTTGGAAACGTTGATTCAGGCATTGACTTTCCAAAGCATTTCGGAAATCTTCAGGCAATGCCACCCATGCTGCAACAAATTTTTCCATAGGGTTCACGATATTGTAAGCACTAAATATCATTTGGGCATCTCCTACCCAACTTGAATGTTTTTCTGACTTATACTGTGGTAGACTTAATATTTTTGGACTGGCGCGGTCGCCAAATTTTGTTGAGGCCCCTAACCTATCCGTGTCTGTAAGCCCCATAGATGCCAGATCGCTGGAAGTCCTAAAATTCACAGTAGAGTCTGATATGCTTATATTATTGCTTGTGTCATTTAAATTCAAGTCCGCTATGTCCTTCACTAACTTGCATGTGTCCTCATACTTAATATCGGTAACCATGATCAAATGTTTTAATAATTAAATTGACACTTACAATGGCAAATGGAAGGTGAGAGTTGGACAGCTTCGAACCCAGCAATAAATCTGTTTTGATGTGTACGTGACCCACAAATAAAACAATTATACCTGTTCCAAGGCTCCTCCTCAGTGTTATATTATATCAGAACACAAGGCAATTGATGGAAGAGTTTATTGTATAATGTTGTAATCGTTTATTATGGAAAGAAATGTTAAAATGCAGCAGACCAAAGTTTCAATACCAGACAGGAAGCGAGATACTCAAAAACTGAAAATAGCGCACAATTTTAAAAATCAAGTATTTAAACAAAGAATGTTCTGGAAAATAAAAAGAAAAAAATCTTTTTAAATAAAGTTGTTACAATCAGCTATGGTGGTTTAAATTTATCATTCAAGGTCATTTTATATAAGGCGGAGGATTCAACATCCTCCACACTTTAACAACTGTTATTTCAAAATTCCGCAATGTAAATATTTACCAAATGGTAATGATAGGGTCGAAATACCCAATATAATTTTCATTTAGATTAACTATTTCAAGTGTTATTTCAAAATTCTCCAATGTAAATATTTACCAAAATGATAATGATCGCGGTCAAAATGCTCGATATTATTTTCATTTACATTAACTATTTCAAGTGTTATTTCAACATTCTTCAATGTAAATATTTATCAAATGATAAAGATCGCAGTCGAAATGCTCGATATTATTTTCATTAACATTAAATATTTCAAGTGTTATTTCAAAATATTTCAATGTAAATCTTTAGCAAATGGTAAAGATTGCGGTCGAAATGCTCGATATTATTTTCATTTATATTTACTATTTCAACATTCTTCAATGTAAATATTTACGACATGACAATGATCGCGGTCGAAATGCTCGATATTATTTTCATTTACATTAACTATTTCAAGTGTTATTTCAATATTTTTCAATGTAAATATTTAGGAAATGGTAAAGATCGCGGTCGAATTGCTCAATATTATTTTCATTTACTTTAACTATTTCTAGGGTTATTTCAACTTTCTTCAATGTAAATATTTCACAAATGTTAATGATCGCGGTCGAAATGCTCGGTATTATTTTCATTTACATTAACTATTTCAAGTGTTATTTCAATATTCTTCAATGTAAATATTTACCAAATGTTAATGATTATGGTCGAAATGCGCGATATTTTTTTTATTTACATTAACTATTTCAAGTGTTATTTCAATATTTAATGATAATATTAATAATAATAATAATAATAATAATAATAATAATAATAATAATAATAATAATAATAATAATAATAATACTTTTATTTGGCATCAAAGGCCAACTGGCCCAACCATTGAAATAGCAAATCAAGGGTAGGATATGTGGAGGTGAGTGGAATTGTGACTAGCAAAGTATTTAATAGCAGGGGGAGGGTTTGGGGAGGAGAAACGTTATCATTAACATCAAGATAGTTTAATCTGGTGAAAAATAAATATAAACGAAGTTCCATTTGACTAGACAAGATCAATTGGAGATAGTCCGTGAAGTATCAGTACTTCAAGGTGAATGTGAGATCGAAAACAGAGATGAAGATTAAAAGATGGCGGCCCGGAGGTAGACGTCGACCGATGGAGTCCATTGTCGTGACGATTGAATTGATGGAGCAAAGCATGGACATGGATGGAGTCAGCAGGATTGAGGCGAGCGAGTCTTGCAGGGATCGCAGGCATCCGTAGAACGTGATTGTGATTAAAAGAAGACCAGGGAGAGTCGAAGTCCGAAGCGAACCGTTGGTGGATCGGTAGGGCTGTTGGGTTTCCGGTCCTCCGCTGAAACAAGAAAGAAAGAAAAGAGTTGGATGAGCAAAACGTAGTAGAGTATCCACAACGTGGATATAATGGGGTTAGGAATGGGCTGAGAGGTGGTATTAGTGAATCTAGAAGAAAAGAATAAGACCAGAGAGGTAAAGTGGAAGATTAGATGGCTGCCTGAGGGATTTCGCCCTACGAAGTTAGTAAAGAGAATAGCCTGGGGTGAAGTAAATGTTATGGATTGAGAAGGAACCAGTTTCGTTTCCAATCGGTCGTATCACAAAGAAGTTTGTTGAAGAAGTACTGATGGGCTGCCTTTTTGAATTCGTGCTGGGGTAGGAGCTTTATGTCTGTGGGAAGAGCGTTGAAGACATTAGTGGCTTTGGAGAAGAGATAGATTTTTTAAATATGGTGGGGGTATGGTTGGCTTGGATAGAAGAGTTACTAGAACGTGTGGCATAGTGGTGACTGGGGTGGGCAAAGTTGGAGAGTGGTAAGCAAGTTGTGATCTTGTGGATAAAAGAAATGACGCAAAGGTGACGGGTGAACCAAAGCGGAAGAAGGTTTGCCAGGAGAAGGCGTTCCCTATAGTTTTGGCATTTCGGGAAGACTCGCTTTAGAAATCTGGAGGATATCTGTTCAATAGTATAGGAGGAGGCGAGGGTGAGAGGACAGTAGAATTCGCTGGCGTAGGAAATGAGGGGCAGAACGTAGACCTTGAATAACGTGAGTTGGAGAGTGGGATTGTTAGTCTTAAAACAGATCAGACGGGCCCATTTGAAGAGTTTGGAAGTAGTGTGTGTAAGGTGTAGGGAGAAGTCTAGGGATTTTGAGAAGTGAATGCCAAGATGTTTGGCCGAATCTATTATTTCTATATCAAGGGGGTAGTTGGCAACCGGGATAGAGCAGAATGGATCAGAGGAGAGTTTCATTATGCGAGTTTTGGTGGGATTTAGTTTGAGGCCGATTCTGCTGAGCTGCGAGTGGAGCGAGGATAGGAGCTCCGATATAAGGGGTAAGGAGGGGTTGGATGTTTTGGAGTTGCTGAATACGATAACCATGTCATCCGCATATTTGAAAGCTGAAAGGTTGTCATCAACCTGTGTGCGCGAGCGTAAGGTTGAAGAGAATGGGACCAAGTACGGAGCCCTGGGGAACACTGGATCGGATATGGGCTGGCCTCGAGTGACTACTGCCAACTTTTACTGTCGAATATCGGTTTCGGAGATAGTAACTAATAAGATTGAGAACGTTGCCGCAGATACCGCTTCTCAGTAAGGCGGATTCGATTGCTGAAAATGACAGCGAGTAATAGTGGTAGTAGTAGTAGTAGTTGTTGAAGTAGTAGTAGTAGTAGTAGTAGTAGTAGTAGTAGTAGTAGTAGTAGTATTAGTAGTAGTAGTCGTAGTAGTAGTAGCAGCAGCAGTAGTAGTGTTGGTAGTAGTAGTAGTAGTAGTAGTACTTATAGTAGTAGCAGTAGCAGCAGTAGTAGTAGTGGTAGTAATAGTAGTAGTAGTATTTGTAGTAGTAGCAGCAGTAGCAGCAGCAGCAGCAGCAGTAGTAGTAGTAGTAGTAGTAGTAGTAGTAGTAGTAGTAGTAGTAGTAGTAGTAGTAGTAGTAGTTGTATTAGTAGTAGTAGTAGTAGTATTAGTATCGTTGTTTGTTTCTTATTTTCGTGGTATTAAACTCATTTACATTTTTCTTCCACGTAAAAACGAAAGTATATTGCTATTAGCAAATATAATTGAGGATGATCTACCGAAATTAAAATTAAACCGAAGAGTTGCAATTCTGAAATAAATTATTTTTGAAAATTTAATATGAAAAGAATTAAAAATATGCCAAAGAAGGTATTAAGTAAATGGACCAAGGTACTTTATCGAAATTAATATTTTTTTGGGCAATGATTCACCAATTTAGCGACCAAACGACATCATATCTACAGCGCATTCCCTATTGACATATTAATACATTAACCTATAACGTGATCACGTTTGCCCGGTTAAATAGTTTCTTAAAATGTAAGCTCAGCTTAAATCAATCTTATTAACAAACGCGTGTATCCATTGTAAAATTTTGCTCTCGATATGTTATCATTTTCACTACACTTACGCTATCGATCAAGAAAGTCACAATCTTATAGTGATCTGCATTAACAGATATGCATATTTTGATTGTAGACAGTGTTAAATAATACATGAGGTGTCAAAAACAATTCATACTTTTTTTCAAATAAACGAAAAATCGTCGTGCTAGATGAACTTTCTTTGCTATCTGATGCAATATATAAATTCCATTGACAACAAATATATGAAAAGAATCGTGTCATTAGACTATAATTTAATATAACTTTCCAAAGTTGCATGATATCTGTTCTATAATGATAATTCGGAAGTGGCTAGTTAGATTTTAAAGTCTTTTGATATTCAAAATATGCTTCGCTTAAATGAATGGCTAAATAAGATATAACAATTAGTCAGTAAAATAAAATTTGGTGTAGAGTACGCATGGGTGACTCAGTGGAAATAATTCTCAAACTAATAAATATGTGCTCAAGTGCATACTCTTTCGCGGAAAATTCTGTGCAATATTTGAAAAGATCCCGATAAGCATAAACATAGTTTATTGAATAAATTGTCATTGCTATTTGATGCAATGTTTATTTTATAACGTTATATATATATATATATATATATATATATATATATATATATTCGTCGTCCAATCTCACTGTACATTTGTTGTGTATATATATATATATATATATATATATATATATATATATATATATACTATATATTCTGCTACACTTTAATCAAATATATATATATATATATATATATATATATATATATATATATATATATATATACATATATATATGAACATAAATATATATGTGACCTAATTACTTCAAATTTGTTTTTGTGAGAACGTCTTCTGTAATTATTCCTATGTCATACATTCAAAGGCAATACACTTTGCTGCGAAATATTGAATACTCTTTATAATTAAGAAATAATCCAATTGATTATTTTGTAGTTGCCAAGTAAATTTCATTGAATTTAATTGGATATTTCAAACAAAATGTAGAAATTATCGAATTAATTTATTCAAAGTAATTTCCTTTTCTTGAATTGTTTATTTCTTTTAACATTTAGATTGATATGCGTGCACAAATATCATAAATTATTCAGAAGGAAGAAAATCACATTCATTGCATAAAGGAATATAAATTAATTTTTGAATTTATTTCGTTTGATCTTACGATTTTTTTCTTTAAACTTAATTACAAAAAATAATTAAATTGCATTTTACTGTACATGATTCTTCAAATGGAGGAATTAAAATTTGTTGATATCGTATTTTATTTGTTACCTGTGTTGAAGGTTTGGGTTTTGACATTTAAAAAGATAAATGTGTCTATTTAGGTTTCTTTTCTTTTTGTTAGCTCAAATCTTGTCAAAAGTTTAGTGCGTTTTTGAGCAAATTGTTCAAAATTGTTTTACGTACAGATATTTTTCCCTTGCTACTTTGAACATTCTGCATTTATTGTGTACGTGTGGCTAGTAAAAATTGAACGGCTTTTGTCTTGCCACGCTCGCCGTCTTTCGTTATTTCTTAACACATCTGTTTGCTGCCTGCGTGTCCCTTTGCCAATGTAAATTTGATATTTCCTATTTTGGAGCTAATTTTGACATCGATGAAGTTTATACGGATTTGATTTGTTGTTCTTGCTCAATACTCCTACTGGCTCTATTTGTTCGCGGCCAATCAAATATTAACGTATGGATTTTTGAATATTCAGTCAGAGATTTTCCTATGTTTATGCAGGATTTTATAAATTTTAAAGAAGTTTGTGGACCACGCTCTTTGCAGAATAGAGGAGTTAGTTTTGCTACTGTTGGTTTAATTTTTTGTTTTATACCATTAGTAATTTCAGTTTTAGCGGCTTATTTTAAGCGTCTTCAAATGAATTCTAGAGCGGTTGTTGCTTGATCCTATTCGCTAGCTGCTTCTTCTTTCTTCTTAGGTATATGCTGCCATACGTATAATTGAAATAGTAAAAAATTTTAGATTTCGAGTAAAGAGGCTTTTGATATATAGGGTTCAAAAGGTTATACACTGTGTGTGTTAAACGTGATATTTTGGCGGTTCTTTCCCACAATTAGGGCTTATTTGTCTAAATATATCTGACGCTGAATTTTACCTCCAACAGGTAGGTCGAGGAGGACTTCTCTGATTCTCTTTTCTGTTGCACAAACAGGGCGAGGTTTACTGTATACGTCGGTGAGCTAATACGTATTAATGTTCAGCTGTAAGATCTTCTCTATGCGCTCTAACTCTTTCACTGTATGGTGTTCACGCCTAATCTCTTTAACGCGATTATCTAAGAAAATTACTTGCATCTACCTGATATATTCTGATTCTTTTTTGTTGTACTTTTGCTTGCACGTGTAGTTTAGATGTATGGAACTTGTATTTCTTCTATGACTTTCTCGGCACATTTGAATGCCGAGAAAATGTTCTTTTCCTCTAAGTCGGATCCGTTGCCCTAATCTAATATTTATCTAGGTTTTACGGCTCTAAGAATAAATAAAAAATAGATCGTCCATCTACCTTTAATGTAGTGCAAATTATTTAATGATATATAATGTTGTCGTGTTTTTTTTTCTAGATGATACATGCGTATATCCTATGTATTGCAATGTTGCGAAACTAGTAACAAATTAGTTCAGTTGTGACCATAAGGATAAACCATAAACAGCATGACAGGAAGGTGTAATCTCATGCACATTCGTTTCGTGCTAACTGGCGGCTCATGAGTAGGAGCCGGTACTACGCCCTTTAAGCATTATATATTTGGGTGAGCAATGTTGAAAAATAGAACGGTACAATCTCATAGATGAATGAGTAGACCGATAGTAGCGAAGCTAACATCATATAAATTCTCAAAAATGCGACTACCACGCTAACTCACTCTATATTAAGAGTATAAATATATATATATAAATATATATATATATATATATATATATATATACATATATATATATATATATATATATATATATATATATACTGAATCTGAAAGAGATGCTAACACTATGGCTACAGTGTGTTATATAAATACTTCAAAATTGTAGTACCGAAAATGTACCTGGTACTAACACCATGTTTGACGAGTCGATAAATGGTGCCAACATGATGGATATCAATGTATGCTATAGTTCACCGAAATGAGAACACTTGTCTTTACATTGTGCCCCGTGTGATTTGTGCTGACATATTTTGCCTGATGAATTTCTACTAAGAATATTGATTTTTCTCTAGCTTCTGCCATCGACAACGTTGACTAATTCATCTTTTTGTATATTTTCACGTCTGAACTTCATCTGACCATCTATTATTATACCCTTTGTTAAGTCATAAGAATCAGTTATTAGAATAACAGTTTTTGATCCTCTGTCCGGTGTAGCTAATGGTTTCATTCTATCAGTTTGAAAACTTCGATTTAGATTTACTAGCTTCCCATTAAAGATTATTTCACTTCAATCCAATACAACTTTGTTTTGTTGTCCCAACGTTTAATTTATCCCAACACGTTTGTGTTGAATTTCACTATGTGGACTCAACCTGGTAAATCATAATAGTGATCCTAACTGAATCCGGTATGTCTATGATGATACATTTGCGTGCAATTCAATTTAGCAGGATTGATGGTAATGTAAATTTTATATATAACAGACGTAGGGTAATGCTCATCACTGATAAAGACCAACCTCTATCATTTTACAAATATATTATTGATTACAAATTCAAATGTTTTTTTAGCAGTACAGACATCATAAAAACCAGAAGGCCCGTATTCCATAGCGTCTATCAACACCTGTACCAGAAGTGGATTCAGGAAATAGAAGCACATTAGTTAAATCGGCAAATACTGCGCGTCTAATCTATTCAGGTTATCAATTGAACATAATTTAATTCTAAATAGTTTATATTTCGAGGTTGAGGAATTTCTTAACATTTTATGAAGTATTGTATCTCACACACCGAGAACAATTGCTGAATATTCTAAATTGTCACGGACGAATTGAACCATTCTCACCCAGCGCAAAACACTTTCAAATAAAAAACAATATGATGTTTGACAAACCGCGAAAAATATGAGGCAAAAAGAATATTCGTCAAGCGTAACAAACTAACGTCAGTGAAGACCTTACCACAAAATTGTCTAGTCAAACTTTAGATGGGCGAAAGTGCAGGAAACAAGCACATGATTCACGATATGAGGAAAGGTTAAAAGCCAAATCGGGTAATTCAAAATTAAAATAGACGAACACACAAAAGTATTTTCAGAAAAAAATAATATGAACACATTCTGCAATCAGATTCTATACTGAAAATCGGTAATCAGCTAGCATTAAGCTAATACACAAATTTGAAACAATTTTAGAATAAGTAACAAAAATCCACATTGAATAACTGGAAAAAGGAAAAAACTAGAATATGAACATATAAAGCATAAATAATAAAATTGAAGAAATCATTCTTGCATTTATTTGGAAATCAAACTAAAAAGAATTAAAAATAATTTAATTTTAGTTAATTCCAACAGTGTGGGTTTTTTACTGTCGAAGGATTAGTGATTTAATATTAAAGAATACAATATATGTATATATATATATATATATATATATATATATATATATAAATTTGAAGTAGAAACAAAAGTGCTATACAAAATCAAATGCTATTCAACAGCTAGTGACGATTTCTTCCGTATTGTCCAATCAACTTTTAACAAGATCTGCCGAAATGTCGAAGCATTATGTTTCATATCTTTTATCACATCATATATATATATATATATATATATATATATATATATATATATATATACTTTTGATTTAATCGCAAATAAAATTTTATGCAATTTTAAATGAACATGTCGTACTTCAAAATTTAATGTTTCATTTGATTAAATAATTTAATTTATGTAATGAATAAAAACAGAATCAATTATGTAATCTTTTCAAAAAATCATAATAAGACGAAGGCAAAATGTAAATTATGGGAAAATTTGTTTACATTCACCGCGAAAAAATATTTTTGTCAATGATTTATTTCTTATAATAGACAGAACATAGATAAGCCAATGCCTAGAATGATTAAAATTTTGAAAATACAGGGTAAAGACGTTTGGCAATGTAATGTATAGTTGTATTCTCCTGTAAATAGGAATTTTTTAAATCTAATATATTTCGGGAATTATAGACACCATACCATAAACTTAAAATTTTGGTCCATGATGGGTTATTGAACGATGAACTCTCCAAACGCATGTTTAATAAAGCAAAAAAGATGATATAGGAGACACAGATAGTCCAGTGAAGGTACAAACATAAAAGGTGTAACGTATACACAAGTACTAACTGTTAGCGATTAGCAATTAGCCCACATTATGTTATCAAATAAATAATAGGTATCAGGCGTAATTCCAACCTCTTCTAACAAATAGCCATTAAGCTGAAAACAAATTAATCAGCTCGATTATACTGTTTTCATGCTATAATTTTTTTCTTAATTTAATATGATCTGAAGTGTTTCAAGGTGCGGCATTCGCATCCAGATGTGCTTAAATGCAATAAGAAAGATATCATTCTTGTTGTGCTGAATGTTTAACTTTACTGTCCGACCTGTGTTTGCAGAAACACATGAGCTATGGCAAAGGTTTCGCCAAGAACCGGGTTTAATTATTTATTTAAAAATTATTTTGGTTTCAGTTTCATTTATAAACTTTCTAAATAAAGCTGATTTTTCAAATTCGGCGTACATAATTTTATGTTTAATAAATTCCATTTTTAAACTACTTCTATTTATTGATTTGCACATGCATATTTTATTCGTTTGCTATAAATACTGCGCAGATTTCATCAAATATAGGTTTGCTCTGGAAAACTATCATTCGGCGGTTTTACTGCGTCCTTGGGGAACAAACATGACGTTTAATACGCATATTATTCGGGAGTGCAAAAACGTTAAAGCATTCATTCTAGATTTATCAGTTCTCAACATTCAAGATTTTTTTGCCGTGGTAAGTTGTAATCGCATTAAAAATAATATAAATAAGTTTGCAAAGAACAGTTCTGCAGAATAGTATTCCACCAAAATGCATATATTCCATTTTAAAATGTTAAACCTATAATAAATAATAAAAATTTCAGAAAAATTGCAGTTAGGTTAAATTTATTTACAGTAAAAAATCTTAATTAGTCCAATTAATAAATGTCTGTAAAATTATGGAGGACAAAAAAACCATTGGTTATATTGTTAATAATATTTTTTAGTTTTAAATTAATTATACTAATAATAAATGAATTAATAATAATATTATTAATAATAATAATAATAATAATAATTTTAAAATTAATAATAGTAACAATAATAAATGTATTATTAATACTACTACTACTACTACTACTACTAATAATAATAATAATAATAATAATAATAATAATAATAATAATAATAATAATAATAATGAGGATAATATTACTAAAAATGGTGTAAAAGTAAAAAGTTAAAATGTTTGAAATTTTAGCCCCATAGCTATGTCTTTCTTTAACTATACAATGGACACCGTCTGTAAAATTTGGCAGCCAAACCATACACAAGCTGTTATCATATTTAACTGCAATAGTATGTGTAAAGGTAAAGTTTAAGTGAGATTTTGTGATAATAAAAAGAGATTTAGAATAGCAACGCAGATGATTTAGATTTACCACTGCATTTTAACACGAACCAAATGGACATAAATCCCAGTTAATTATACGTATGTTGCAAAATTGTTTCTGTATGTTTAACCAAAGAGGTATATATTTGGAATTGCAAAAGTTGTAAACAAAAACGATTTCTAACAGTTAAGCGCTTCAAGTGAAAAGATGAACACTAAGTTGGAACAAAGTGAACTTTGCTGTAACCAGAAACTAGTGAAAATATATATATATATATATATATGTATATATAGGAAAAGAGTATTAAAATTTGAAATTGTTTGTCATTCATAAAAAGTAAGATTTTGAAATTTTATTTAAAATCTAACGCTTTTTCGAAACAAACTTCATCTAAATATCATAATGACATATTTGAATACGCACGCGAAGCCTGTATTGCATCGCAATCGACCATAAAATCTAATTAGCCAAATCAAACCTGACGTTATAGAATAGATAAATCATCTACATTACAATTAATTGTAGCAATGAAAATTGCGCATGTAATGCGGCGAGGGTAGCGCAGTGAATTCAATCTCATACCTAAAAGCACATGTACTACTTTTCGAGACGCTTCCGCGGCATATTCTGGACAATAATGTACGAGACCCCCAGCAAAGTCGAAAAAGTTTGCGCGTGTGGTGATAACAATTATTATAATCAAGGTTGCAGTCTTGATATAAACACCTGACATTATCGATCTGTAATAATAGTGCGTACAGCACTCCTCATGAAGTACTGACGTTGATTAAATTATATATATATATATATATATATATATATATATATATATATATATATATATATATATAGTATATATATATATAGTGGTACCTCGAGATACAGGCAACCTAACATTCGAGATTTTTGAGATACGAGCCGAAGCTCGGGCCACATTTTTGTTCAAGACACGAGCCCAAATCCCAGATACGAGCCGTGCTTCTGGAGCGTCCAGCTAGTTGGCGTGCAGGGTCGAGCATCATCCGAGAGAATCTCTCGCTCACTCGCATGTGTTACGCGCTTCAATCGAAGTGTACCTTGTGGGCTGTTCTCTTTTTTTGCTTGATTTTTGCGTGATTTCTGAACTATTTTGTGAGTTATTATGGGGCCGAAGAAAGTGCGTGCTAAGAACAATGGGGACAGGAAGAACAGGATGATGTCGATTGAACTAAAGAAGAAATAATAGAAAAGCATGAGTGTGGCGTACAACTGATTGACCTTGCGAAGATCTATGACCGTAGTACATCGACGATTTGTACGATATTGAAGCAAAAGGATGCCATCAAGAGTGCTTCACCAGCAAAAGGAGCCACAACTCTTTCCCAAATAAGGACTAATATCCGCGAGGAAATGGCGAAGTTTCTGCTCGTGTGGTTGCAAGAGGAGTTGGCAAGAGAAACATTAAAACATCCTGATCTGTCTACGTATCATTGACTTGGCATGGTAACGGGTAACAAGACACACGTTGAACTCTGCATGGTAAAATTTATGGCCTGATGCTGTTGCAGAAAGAGATTTCGAAGGGTTTGAGCCCTAGACAGATCAAGAAGAGTTGGAGGAAATTGTATCTTTCGGAAAGTCGATGGGTCTGGAGATAGATGAGGGTGACGTCAACAAACTCGTCGAAGAACATGAGGAACTCTCAACTGAGGAGTTGAAGGAGCTGCAGATTATGCAACACACGAAGCATTTGGAAGAGATTAGCACGAGTAAAGAGAAGCCGGAGAAAGTTATTTCTACATGTGAAATTAAACACATGTTGGCAATGTGGAAAAAGATGTCAAATTTCATTGAAAAGAAACTCCCAGAAAAACTGGCCACTGGTCGTGCTTTGGTTGTTTTTAATGACACTTGTTTTTCATATTTTCGAACATTTTGAAAGGCAGGCAAAAGCGAAGTTCTTTGGATACATTTTTTGTTAAAAAGAACTGCGATTGAAAGTCCAGATAGTGCAGAAAAATCAAGTGATAATTAAATTTACGTAAATGTTAAGCTTGATTTAAGTTTAAATTTAAGTGCATTGTTTTAAGTTTATTCTTTCATTTGAAAGTTATAAAAATAGTTTTAAGTTCTAAAGAAGCGCCGCTTTCATACGTGTCTAGAGTGCCCTCATTCCTTCACCCTCCCTCATCCTTGTCGTTCACCTTCTTTATAGCATATTTGGTTATGTATTTGTTAATTATACATGTTTGTTTGTTATTTAAAAGCATATCTTTATTCATACTTTACAATGGGTTGGAGATTCTTCATAGCTCCTGAACGGATTAAATCGAATTCATTGATTTTAAATGGGAGATACTCGTTTGAGATAAAAGCCAATTGATTTACACCCTCGATTCTGGAACGAATTAAACTCGTATCCGAGGTACCACTATATATATGTATATGAGCAATGTATTTTTGTGCACGACGTATATTTGTTTTTAGTTAGGCTGCTAGCAACCTAAATTTGCGGACGATAATAGCTGTCAAATATAATGTATAGACTAAATAAAATACACATATGCAGAATATCTGTGAGCTTGACTTAAACACGCTTTTACTGCACAGCCAGCGTTTGGTCGATGGCATTTCAATTTAAGCATAATTCAGCGACATTATATGTTAATATTTCATCAGAATTGGTTCCATAAATTACAAAAAAGGTATGTTTGTTGATATGGATGTTAGGTAACATTATATATTATCTAACTAGAGAAATCTAGCCATATTCAAAGCAAATGGTTAAAAGTGCATTTGCATTAACTTAAATGTTAGCATCATTTTCTCGCATATATTGATGATTGACAGAAAAGTTAATTAAGCCCTATATACAAATGCGTTGTATTATAAGCTGAACATTGCTGAACATTTAACGTATGCATTTTACCTTCTAGACATATTTCGTCCTGATTAGGCACTCATTAATTTGTAGCTAGAATTGTTGCGTCTGGGAATTGAACAAGGATGCATTTAGGCTATGCACTTGTATCGCATCCAATGAGACGCCTTCGCGAAAATTTGCATGATATTTTTTAGTTATGCATTATTTTGGTCAGTCTTATCTTCAGGCGATCCTGCCCTAAATTACTTTTGCCCGAAACTCCGAATTGATTACCTCAGATCTCTCATTCTAGAACAAATAACATGCACTGAGGGAAGCCTTATTGAAAAAAATGTATACTTTTGCAATACATACGGATGTAGAAGTTGTCAATTAAAATTTACTTTTTAATTTAGTCATCGGAAATATCTTGTATTCTGAAAATAATGTATTAAGTAAATTGTGCAATTTCACGTATTTAAGTTTATTTCGAATAAAAATCTTTAACAATTTATACAAATATGCATTATCAAAACAATTTTCGCTGTTTAAAATTATGTTCCATGTTCGCAATAATAAAAAAGGACAACATGTGTGAACATGAGCCAACTGAGTTCATTCGGACTCTAGGTATGTTTTCAATTTTTAATTGAAAGGAATTCACGACGAAACATTATTTCTAGCGGAATTTATAAACAATTCTCATTGGTTAATATATATGAATTTAATAAAACTAGATAAAACAAAAAGGTCCCCTTGATCAAAACGCATTTATAAGCTATAACTTATTAATAACGAGAAAAATTGATGCAAAAAACATAATATCTAATTACTTATTCTCTGATGGACTGCTCGGTTTTTGTTCCTGGCACAGTATTCCTACTTGTCAAGCGTAGATGCTTAGGACTTAGTAAATACGCATGAAAATTGTGTAAAGTTTTCCGATTTATGCTCAATTATCAAACGATCATTTCAAATTATTGATATCCTATAAAATGTATCGTGAACCTACAAATAACATAAACAGTATTAATTTAATCGTTGCAACGCCGAAATCATTTAAAGTTAGGATCGTCAGGACACAACTAGCCCTTCTATTCTGAGCAAGGTTTTTTTACTGTATAAATCTTTGATCGGACTTATGGTGGATAGATTGATTTAAATTACCAATCTTTTGAAAAATCACAGGCCAATGAAATGCCCCTCATGTGTCCATATCAGGTAATAGCCATGTCAAGTAACAAATAAATGATATCTTTACATTGGATTTACACGTTGTCTTGCTAAACAGATCTGCTCTCATGAAAGCAAGTAATAGGTAACTCGATGTAGGTGAAAGGGTTGCTACGGATAGTTCTAATGGAATTTGCAATTTTCATTGCGATCTTCATTTAATGATAGAAGAACCCTGTCAAAATAATGTTGAACGTAATATGAAAGTTGCATAAGATCAGCGAAATCGTTGGCATTATATTCTCAGTACTTCTTGCTAAACTAAAAGTTCGTTGATTTGATTCCTATCCACAGCATGGCGAAATTTACCTAAGGAGTTGTGCAAAATTGTGTAACATTTTTCTCTCGGTTATGCTATATTCAGATTACATTTAAAACTATATCCAAAAACCGCCATAATGTATTAACTCAGTTTGTATTTGCAAATGTAAAATGTGTGCAGAAATGCATAAAAACACAAGGGGAAATCTGGAATTCAAAGTATATAATGTTCAGCGAACTCGAACTGATCATTTCTCATTCTGAGGCGCTTGATGTAAGACCAATTTAAAAATCGTGAAGCTAATTTCTTAAGTCTAAGATGAATATTTTTACAACCAATGTTTTTTTAAATACTGATTTACCATTTTGTTAAAATGAAGGAGATAAATAACCAGAATTAAATTTAAATAATCCAGATAAGAAGGTACAGTTTTTCATTATTTCTTTAGTAAGTTTCACTTTATGGTCAACCAATGAGTATCGTAAAATCTAGTTAAATAGAATATATTTTTTATGCATTAAAAACGTGTAAACCTGATTGGCGCTTTGAATTTAAGTTATATAATTTTTATTCAGACACACTAGAAAACTAATAAATTTAGTTGTTATCAGTTTACAATTAGAAAAAGACAAATCGATCTTTAGTATGACTCAATCTGTGATGTGTCCTCCAGTAATTCCAGCCTCACCCTCACAAGAAACACTGAAGCAGGCATTTTTTTGCAAATTACTTATTGAACAAATCCAATAGTCGCAAAACTGCGAAAAGAAATTTATAATCTATTAATACTTTAATGCTGCGAATGCAAAGCAACTTGAAATTTTGGCCCTACCTGCGCAATGAAATTAAACGTAATATCATTTGAAATTTTTACCTTAACAGTAGATTAAATATTATACGGAATAAATGTACAATTCTTTAAAATTAGTTAGATACGATTTGCTGCAGAAATGGTGTTTTAGGTGTTACGTACTTACTAACAAATTACTTAAAATATGACCAGAAGGATAAACCAAATTCCTTGCAAAAATGTCTTGTGTAAATGGTGTAATACTGGCTCCTAGCGATGAGTACACAGTTAGCACGAAACGTATGGTTACTTGATAATATACTTTACATTCATGTCGACTTTGAATTTACTTCTAGTCAAAGTTAGACTAATTTGTTACTGGATGCACAACACCTAATAAATAGTTTTGTTAATATGTGTTTGTATTTTTATGTTGTCAGTCAACTGATACGCAGAATTTTTTATGTTTCAAAAAAGCCGTTCAGCTAATGAAATATACAAGGAAATAAAGTTAATCTAGAATAATGTAAACATAAAAAATCGCGAGATATTGAAGATTTTAGATTATTATAAATTCCAGTTTTAAGCCCGCCTGAAAACCTTATTACGACCCACTTAATTAGAAACTTTAAAAACGCTTTAGTTTACAAATATCACATGCATGATGTATAATTTCTTGTTTTGCGAAAAAAAATATATTTAACCAGAAAATTTTAGTGAAAACATACCAAATTCCTGAACGCTATTATTGATAAACATCTTTTACACCTTTAAAGAAAAATTAACATATATATTAAACGCCAATCTCAGAAGCGATGAATCAATATGCATTTTAATTAAAATCGTTTCATGTGTGATTTAGAGTAAAAATCGTGTTCAAAATTTACAAAAGCCCTTTTTATTATTTTCTAATTGCAACTATCAAATTTACATCTATCCTAAATCTGACTGCATGCGGGAAGAATTTAAATTTTGCATACATAACGTAACTTATTTCATTTCATATTTTTGTACCTAAACTTCAAAAATGTGAAGCAAACAAAGAAAAATCATCTACAGTTCAATTTGAGTAATCCGCTTTTTGTTCATTTATATATTTAAATTAGCAAATTTCATTCCGAATGGAAATGCTAAAAGGGCTGCTTGGAATCTGAATTTATATAATGTTAATTCAGTTGAATCATTAAGAATTTTAAATTTTTTTCGACAAAGGTAACTTGGAAAGACAGTTTTAAACTTTTCATAATTTATCATACTAAATAATTTATAATTTTTGCTATTTCAGGTAAAATTTATGGAAGTTGACGATCCAAATACTGTATATTATATACTAAATCAGGTGGGTAGTGTTATCACGTATTATATGCTATCAATTTATTTGATAGCTATGTGCTATAATCAGATAAATAAGTATAAATACAATGTTTTCCGGGTTAAAATTCGCATAAATTTTTATATTTAATATAATATTTTAAATATGACTACATAAAACTGCAAGATGGCGTTTTGCTAAACAATGTCAAATATATATTTTTTTAATGTCCTAATGTCATCTTATACGCATCAAACATTGTTATGCATTTACCGACACCCTAACTTTGTGCTTAATTAGCAGGATAAGTGAAATTATTGAAAAAATTAATTGTACGTATTGTTTGTCATCGCTGCTCATCTAGCAGTAGGTATACAGAATTGTTCGATTTACTTTTAATGACCTTTTCAACTCATCCACAATAAGAAACTCCTTCACGTTTGTATCTTAGCTCGATCTCCATACCGCGGAATGCACATTACCTAATAGAGCAAGATGTCATTTATTCGTTTTTACATCAGGTAAAAATGTTTTTACAGACATTTTAGATACGTTACGATTCATTTAAACCTTAGGCAATCTCATTTTAACTCTTAGTACAATATCAAAACAATTTTGATATATATATATATATATATATATATATATATATATATATATATATATATATACAAATATGGAAATACAGTCGCATCGCTTGCTTTTATCAAATATCTTTTCAACATTGAATATGCAATGCGGTAGGTTCCTTACTCAATCAATTTAGATTGGTTTTAATTATATTTGGCATATTATGAATATGCAAAAAGGATTTTAACTCAAACCACGAACGATCCTTCATTAAACCATTTAAACTGCGCGCTGCAAGGAATGATGAGGCACATACAAACTTTTGCATATTCTGTCATTTTTCTGTGAGCTAGCAAACCACACAAATTGGACGTCTACGATAATGAAATGCTGTTACTCTAGTTGAAATAAATTTCCATAACTTCTTGTTGGTTTCTTTTGGTAAAGTAATCAGCTTTAGCACATATTTTGTTTTGTTTTTCTATCAAAATTCAAAATGAGCTCCCAAAACATTGCTAAATAATTTCAGAATACTTGGAAATGTGACAAAACAGTTATTCATAAAACACGATAGGCCGAATCCGGAAACTTTTAACGACATACAAATTCATTACAATTTGAAGTATTATCTTAAACAAAATATCATAAATTCATTTTGTTTTTGATGTTTTGCTTATCCATTTTTAAAACGATTTGCAAAAAAACATTTTCTTTGCTTATTTATTTCGATAAAAAAGTAAATTTGGTATATCTTTTTGATAAATTTGAATTATATTATTTTTTTAAACTTGAATAGGCCTCTTGTTTACATTATCAGTTTAGTTTTAAAATTTTGTAATTACGGTGTAGAACTCATCTCAGAGTCTTTAATTATGAATCTGTCTCCTTTTGATAGGTGAAATCCAAATTGCACATCATTATCAGCTGATAAATGATTTTTACTTAAAAAGAATAATTTTTGATAAATATTTTGCCTAAACAACAAATTGTATAGGCATAGGATGTTCAAAGTAAGTATGTACCTAGGAATATTCGTGCTTTGTAACTTTTAGAAAATAGTTGAAGCCTATTTTTCCTATTCAATCAATAATAGGAGGACATCAGTATTTTGAAAAATGACCACAGCTATATTCGTGGAAATATAACAAGCATTAAAGTTCTTGTGCCTGGGATTTCGGACTCCGAGAAAAAAGAAGATGTAAGTCAGTATTGATCTTTTTAATTTAAATTTTGGAATTTGGCTGAAATTTAATTTTTATATGTTCGGCGATTTGCGGTTTGTGCCTATAAAGCAAAGAAAAAATCCTCCGCCGATTAAAGTGTAAATAAATTTTATCGGCTATATTTTTAATGAAAAAAAATCATTATTTTAAACTTAATCATTTGATATAGAAGAATAAATAACATCAATTGTACTGCTTAAGAATCAACAATATTAATATTCAAAATTTTAATGTGTTTTCAGTGATGACGCCCTTAAAATGAAGAAATTTAAAATGAACTTAGAAGAATTGTATAATTTGTCTAAAATCAATTGTTTAAATATAGAATTTCAGAATTTACTTGATTACGCATTAAGAGCAGAAAATATCAAATTAAATTATATATTGGACAGATGTTTAAAACTAGAATAAATTGGCGTTATCTCCCTGATAAAATATTTGATATATTCGTAATATAATATCAATGGATCATGATCAACAATATTTTGCAAATGATTAAAAACTGTGTAGAGATTAAAGTTAAAAATATAAATTTCTTTTGTGTGACTGACGGGTGTGTCTTTTGTGTCCTTTGGCGACTGGTTAAATAAAATGGGATTTGTGTTTACTTTAAGCTCGTAAACTTGATTTAAAGAATTATTACCACCACCCGTGCAATAAATTATTGTCAAATTGTATGTTTTATATGTATGAGACGAAAACTGCTGATAGTTAATATTCGCGACTGCATATACTTGGTGTAGTGAACATTTTTAGTTATTTACAATAAATGCGAGATTACTAGAGGTAAGAGACACATAGCTAAGTTTGTTTTCTACATATATATATATATATATATATATATATATATATATATATATATATATATATATATGCACTGCGGATTGATCCTCGCAGTCTATTTATTTTTTTGTCAATTAAAAGTTATGCTACATGATGGAAATAACGACAGCTGCAAATATTTGTTAATCTTTAGAAGAATTAGAGATATTAATATAAGTGGAAATCAATTTTTCGCACATAATAATTATAATCCTAAAGTGCCTATACTATTATATTGTTATGTAAATTTATCAAGTTCACAGCTCCTAGAATTATCTCAATAATATTGTGATTTACTAATTAATTATTTAATTTTACGAAAGAGAAACATAAAATGCATAGCACAAATTGCATTTGTTCGATTCAGCTCAATTTATTCAGTAAAATATAACGCAATTAAATGCAATACACAGAGAATTATTTTATGGAATTTCAGAAAAAGTATAAATCTTAGCGGTCAAAAGCTATTAATGTTAAAGGAAGCTTTCCTCACTAACTGCATTATCTTTTACTTTTTTTTCTGGAATACACTTCAAAATATCAATAATAGCAATATATTTTCATATTTCAGATGGGTTATCAAATTTAGCAAAAGTGAAATGTTTAGACAATATATCAGGAAAATAATATCCAAATTATACGAATGCAGTTTTTAGCATAACTATTAGAGGAATTTATTCATAACTTTCATTAAAATTCGAACCTTACAAAGATAAACATAAATGTTTATAAGAATTCTTTGAACATTGGGAAAAGAAGGAATTGCGTTCATCGTCCAATATCTCACAAAACTGCAGGCAAAACCGTCGTTACACTTAGTAGTTTCGTAATAAATAGTCGGCTTAACAGGAACATCTTCCAATAATATTTAACTGATATCCAAAGGATAAGAAAAATAAGTATATTAAACGTTTCGTTTCAAAGTGAATTCTATTTCTTAATTGAGAATTACAGCAAAAACGAGTTGTCTCACTTGTTAAATAGATAAAATTTATTCTTTTCAATAGAATTTTTTTTGTATGAAATAAATTAGCCGCTTTATGAAATTTCGAAGAAAAAATAATGCATATAAACGCTTTTGTGTTAAAACTTCAAATAAGTCTAAAAAAGTCAATAACAGTTTTGGTAGTGTGCATTTCTGAACTAAACACGCTTTATTTTTGTAGGCCAACGTGGCGCATTTTATAATTACGTTTGCCAGGTTTTGGTTTTTTTGTTAAATTTTAGTTACGCAATCAGTTGAGTTTCAGCGTGGCAAGGCATTTCTCGACAGCGTATGAGCTGTCAGCTGTGGACATCGATATTCCTGAAACACTTAGCTGTCCACCGCGATCTGCTGTGTTTGAACCCATTTCCAGAGAATACTCTATTGGGAAGACAATTGGACCATCCATCAACTACTCCCATGGGCAATTGCTGTATCGAAATTTAAAAGTCTGTTGGTTTTTTGTAATTTTTGCAATAATTTACCTAGAGTTTATTATGCTGAGCCAGCTTTGCATTGTCGTGTATTACACATGTCATCAGTTGATAACAAACTTCTGCATGGACCATTTACGACCCAATTAAGCCCTTTTCGGGGGAATTGAAATAATCGCCAAAATGTGGCATAGGGACAGGGTCATGTAGCTTAGAAACCGTACAACGGAAGCTGCGCATTTCATGCAAGTGTAAATTACACACCAGCCTAATTTTGTGGGTAACCTGGACTTCAGAAATAAGCAATTTGACATTCATTTGTACTTTAATTTTCAACTAGACTAGAAACGAAAACGCTCCTTGAGTCGGGTGATTGGGCGGAAATTATGAAAAGTCATCCACGAGCGCCAAATTTAAACAAAACCAGTCTTTATGATTTATTTCATTTTCTATGTAACATAATGTTTAATTTCTAATATATATATATATATATATATATATATATATATATACATATATAAATATATATATATATTTATAATTAGAAAGAAAGAAAACATTAATAACAAAGTAGATAAAGGCCATTTATTTCTTAAATACTAATCATCTCTTATACAATCATACATATTTATACATTTTGGGTTTTCAATTGATTATGCTAGTGGTAAGAAATCTGACTCGTTTTTACTGCTGTTTCTTGTTTTGGCTAGTTGGTGAGTGTGTATGCGTTTGTGTTTTTGTGTATGCGTGTTTACATGTAAAGGTCATCCTCGCAGTATTGCAAAGTGGTGTCTGAGATCTTGTCATTATTGTTTTGATAGCTTGAGAATTAACCATTTGTGCGCATTGTTCACTGTTACATATACAAGTGCTATTTTTCCCAGTATAGTTGATCGTTTCACCTTGTTGCGCAAATTTATATTTTCCACATGGTAACAGCGCCAGTGTGGATTGCAGTGTTAAACGCTCATATTGTTTGGAAACTTCTGTCACCGTATGCGCCTCTGTTATTTCCACTTCAGTTTGTTACCAATCCAATTGTATGTTTGTTGATTCTAGTCGAGGGCCTGTTTGTTCTTGACTGGATACAAGTAGATTGTTGTTTAATTTTATTATTCTTGGCAAGTCGATAAGAATATCATTTTGATGAAACTTTTGAATATTAAGGTTAGGTGCTTGTTGTTTTATATAAAGAGCTTCATAAATCAATAATAATTTTTCTGATTTTGCTTTATGTTGAATTGTGAATTTGGTCGAATTGACAAGGTGCCCCGTTGCCAATATATGATCGGAAATAGCTGGTTTTCCTGACGGTGCCAAGTCTTTGTTAATCAATTTCTGTGGCAACTGTTGCTGGATTCTGTTTATCAATTGCTAATTCGTACGTCCGATATATGTGCTACCGCACATACATGAGAATTTGTAGACTATGAATGATTTGGAGAGAATTGGCATTTGATTTTTGACATCCAACCTCATGATTCTCTCTGTACTAAATGTCATATTAACTTTAAAACTGGGAAAGTTCTTCATAGTTATTCTATTCAGCCACCGTGCAATTATTGAGGCTGGTACGTCGCCTCTAAATGGTAAGTTTAGGAAAACCTGCTTGACAGTATCCTCTCTAGTGCGAATCTACCGTGGTCTGATGTTGACATCAATGAAACGCTCTGGGTAGTTGTTCATTAGCAAAGTTTTCCTGAGGTAACCCAGTTCTTCCTCAATCTTGTGTTCAGAGCAGATCTTCCTGATTCTGTTTGCTAGGTTGTTTACTATGTTTCTTTTGTGGGATTTTGGCACACTACTGTTGTAGTGAATGTATTGTCCGGTGAAAGTGGATTTTCTATGTATGGCCAGTGTCAAATCTCCGTTTGCTTCTCGAATGAGTTTGATGTCAAGGAATGGGAAACTGTCGTCTTTCTCTACTTCGAGAGTGAATTTGATGTCTGGATCGACTCCATTTGCTTGTTTGAGGATTTCGGAAGAGTCTGCTGCTTCTGAGATGAACAACAAGATATCATCTACATACCTTTTGTAGAGTGCGCACTGGTCAATTATAACTTTTAGGTTCGTTTTTTCCAGATGATACATGTATGCATCTGCCAGGAGGGGTGCGATGCAACTTCCCATAGCTACACCATTGATCTGGTGGTAGAATATCCCTTCGAATGTAAATTGCAAGTTTTTAGTACATGCTAATATGAGGTCATTGATGTCATTGGTGTCTATAGGGAAATCAAAAAACTCATTTTTGATGATGTCACAAAAGATCTCCGTTGTCTTATCCAGTGGTATGTTTGTAAATAAGAAACAGACATCAAGTGATACCATTTTATTCTGTAGGATGTTCTTACCCTTCAGTTCATCTGCTAGCTCGAAGGAGTCCTTGATAGTAAAAACGTGTCAGATTTGTTACCACTAGCATAATCAATTGAAAACCCAAAATGTATAAATATGTATGAATGTATAAGAGATGATTAGTATTCACGAAATAAATGGCCTTTATCCACTTTGTTTTTAATGTGTTCTTTAATACGTTTTATATGAATCTTTAAATCAATTTCTTTTTCTTTTGTTAAAAAGTATGCTACCGCACATACATCAAAATTTTCCTGCTAAACAGGTTTTGAAGAAAACTGGCAATTGATTCTTTAAACTTCTTGTCTGATGAATCTCTTTTAACTGAATTTGATGGTAAATTTTTCATTATGGAATTTGTCTTATTGGAGTGATTTAATCGCTGTGAAATTATCAACGCGTATAGCTCGTCTTGAAGTGTTGCTAGTGTAGGAAAACATTTTTGATATTATCCTCTGTAGTACGTATCAGACATGGCCTGATTTTGACATCTATGAAATATTCTGATTAGTTATTAATAAGCATATGTTTCCTTAGGTAACCAAGATCATCTTCGATCCTGTATCCCGAGCAGACTTACTTGACTCGATTTTCTAGGTGGTTAATTAGGTTATTTTTTTTAGATATTTTAGCACATGTCAATTGTAAAGTATGTATTTCTCAGTGAAAATAGATTTTGTATGTATTTCCCCCGTCAACACGACAATTTATTCTAGACTGAGCTGGATGGCCAAATAAGGACAAGTTTTACCTTGCTCTACCTTGAGAGTGAATATGCGGCCTGGATTACATCCATTGGCTTGTATGAGGATTTCGGTTGCGTCCTTTAAGTCTGAGATGAAAAAAAATTAAACTATCTTCATTAATTTTTTTAAATTACGTAGTGCTCAATTATGTATTTCATGCTTGTATTTTGAAGATGGTGCATGTATACATCTGCCAGGAGTATAACACTGAAGCTTCAACTAGCTACACCATTGAACTGTCGGAAAATTTGACCTCAAATGTACATTGCACGTGTTTGTAAATTTGCTAGTTTTTATTGTACGTTCATTTTTAATCAGGGCACAAATGATAATATTATTTTTAGCGGAATATTGATAAAATCCAAGTTAGGTCATAATATTATTTTCTTTCGATGTTTTCCTTCCTCTGATTAACTTCGAGCTTGAAGCAGTCCCTGATAGTGAATATGGTTATGCTATTTCGGTTTGGTTGAAGAAGTTTAAAGAGAAATTTTGGTGGTTTTTGTTATGCTGCAACGAAGAGGCTGCTTTGCCTGTTGTGTGCTTATGAATAATAGACTTGCTATACAGGATTTTGAACTTTATTTCAGTTATTTTCAATTTTCAATTTCTTGTAGCCACCCTGATCTGGTTTCTGAATGCGTCATTGTTCATAAAACGTGTATATCCATTCTTTAAAGTACAACGTTCTTTCTTACATCATTACTTATAGTCTATCATTTATAGGTAATTCATGAACGCACTATAGCCACCATTTGTTGTGTGGCAATTCTCGATGTGTGGGAAATATAACTGATTTGACGGTTGTGTATTTTTTATTTTGTCTAGCTGTTTGTTTGAGATGATTTAGCTGTCCTCGAAATTCTTTCCATAAATTCTAATGTGCTAACAAACTATGGTTTAGCTATTTGTTGACTGAACTATATTTTCGAACTCTTTTTTAAGTTTGTTGCAGAACCTCGCATTTCCCGTCTGGCTGCCCTAGTGTCGCGTTCGGTCAAGATTCCTGTTTATGATGCAGAAATTTGCTAATAAGGAGAGAAGCTTATTATGACGCTTTGACGAATAACTTCTACAAAATTTGTAAACAATGTCTTTATGCTCTTGGGTGCATAGAAATTGTGCAGCCGATATTTTGCAGTCACGTGCAATGTATGCAAGGCTAATAGATGTGAGAGCCGCGTTTCTAAGTTTGCTTTACATATATATGCAATGCGGTTTGATCCTAGCTAGTCAGTTTGCCGTCGTGCTCTGATGATGGTCATGGAAGGTCGAAACGCGTCAGTGCGTTGCAGCTGGCGGTAGTTTTGTTATGTTGTTCGACGACTGGTTAAATACAATGGGATTGGTGTTTACTTCAAGCTCGCAAACTTGATTTAAAGAATTGTTAATACCACCCGCGCAATCAATTATTGTTAAATTGTATTGCCTATATATGTATGTATGGCGAAAGCTGCAAACAGTTAATGTTCGTTGCTGCATAGAAATTGTGCAGCCGACATTTCCAGTCAAGTTCAATGTATGCGAGACTGCTAGAGGTGAGAGCCGAATATCTAAATTTGATTTCCATATATATTCAATGCGGTTTGATCCTCGATAGTCAGTTTGCCGTCGTACTCTGATGATGATCATGGAAGGTCGAAACGCGTCAGTGCGTTGCCGCTGGCCGTAGTTTCGTTATTTTGTTTGAAGTATGGTTAAATACAACTGGATCTGTGTTTACTTCAAGCTCACAAACTCGATTTAAATAAAGTAGAAGAACAGGCCGGATTCCGCGCATGAAGGGGTTTTATAGACAATATTTTTACGTTAAGGCAAGTTCTCGAACAGAGACATTTATATCACCGTCCCACAATAGTCGTCTTTCTAGACTTCAAGGGTGCATTTGATTCGGTGGATCGCAATTTTTATTACATATCTTGTCGAAAAGCGTAGTGCCCACTAAATTTGTTAATATTATACGAGCTCTCTACACAAATACTTCTGGTCGCGTTAAGGTCTACAACGAATTAACGTATAACTTTACAACCAGCAGTGGTGTTCGTCAAGGTTGTCCACTTTCCCCATTTTTGTTTAATTTTGTAATCAATGCTATTATGAACAACACTCTCACACATTCAGGACGCTGGAGTTGAAGTTCTCCCGGGAGATAAACTAGTCGATCTTGACTATGCGGACGATATCGTACTATTATTCGACAATCAGCATACTGCCCAGACCACCTTAAATAGATTAGCAAACGTTGTTCCGTCTTTCGGTATGAAATTCGCACCCTCTAAATGTAAGATACTGCTACAGGATCACCCACCACTCACTCCAACGTTGCGGCTGCAGAATGAAGATCTTGACATAGTCGACAGGTTTACATATCTTGGGAGCTCTATCAATAAAGTAGGCAATATGTCCGACGGGGTGAGAATACGGATCGCGAAAGCTAGAGTAGCTTTCTCGAACCTTCGTCATTTATGGAGAAACGCGAATATTTCACTTGCCTTAAAGGTCGTGTTTACAATGCATCTGTACGCGCAGTCTTACTATACGCTAGTGAAACTTGGTCACTTAGAGTTGATGATCTGAGACGCTTACAGGCATTCGATCATCGTTGTTTGAGAAGTATAGCACCTGTTGGTTACCAACAACGAATAACTAACTTTGACATCCGTAGACGTATTTTTGGATCTGACAATAAGTGCTCGTCTTTAGAAAAGCAAATAAGGCTCCATCAACTTCGTTGGCTCGGTCACGTTTTGCGTATGCCCTCATTCCGATTGCCCAATAGAGCTCTGTTCTCTCATCCAGCACCAAATTGGCGTAAGAAACAAGGTGGGCAGATTTTGACATGGCAGAAACAATTAAAGTCACTTACATCCAAATTGGGTAGTATAGGATCCACTCGTCTGCCGGGATGGGGTCCTTAAGCACATCACAGTTCTTGGTTAGAAACCCTTAGCGATATGGCAGCGAATCGAGCTCAGTGGCGATCTTGTTGCAGATGTATAGTAGAATCATCTTCGTAACTTTCTTTTCTTAGTAGGGCAAAGTTAGCTGCGAGGTTCGGTTTATTTATGACGTGATACGGTGAAATCCGCAAGGAAGCTGTGTTGCTGATGTCGCCTTGCCTGAATGCTAACTTGGCCATAATGGTGTTGTGGAGAGGTTTAGTTTGCTTCATTTCTGTGAGTTATCCTGATAAATTTACTCATAGTAGCAAGGTTTTCCTTCTCTCTCTACCCCTCTCCCTCTCTTAAATCTCAATAATAATTTATCTAAATTGATTTATATACTATTTTTTCACTTCTTATAGTTATATGGCAGTGAAACATTAGTCACTTGACTTTTATGTAGCTGGAAATGATGATGATTAAATTACCTCTTTGTTAGGGTGCGGTGTGATATGATCAAGTGACCGATTTAAAAAAAGTAGTATCAGCCAAGGAAGGCCTAGCCTGGCCTACTCCTCTGGCGATTCCAGCCAAACACGGTAGTTTCTTTTGTAGCCTGTCGAACAGTATGTTAAGTTAGCCTTCTCAAACAGCGAACAGACCAGCGAAATCGACGCTCCTCGACAAGGATCGATTGTTTAATTAACATTGTTTTGGCGGGCGGTGACAAAAATAACTTTTAATCACGTTTGCTAAATTGATATAAGCACCTGACTCATTACGTACATTATTCGTCAATATAAACTAAGCACTTCATAATGTAGAAAAGGCAATTCATCAAGTCGAACGGTTTCGTCCATTTTGGAAACTAGTCACGTTCTGTCCAGAATTTGACGCGAAAAAGGCTCTAACCATTGAGCCACTCTGACGCACACTACGCGCAATTTTCAGTTCAATACTAAATAATGTTTCTTGGTTAGCCTTTCCTTTGGGTTGAGTCCAAATGCCATCTCTTTTAGGCCTAAAATTCCAACCAATCACCCCCAATCTGTCATTATAGAACAAACACTATCTTCCTGGGCAAGTGGTAATGAATTGAATATTTATATAATCAAGCGAACATTGGTTGTGCGGGGCGTGATAATTATCTGAATCAAGGTTGCGCTCATGATATGTACACCTGTCCCATTATATACACACATTAATCAGTATAAACTAAGTATTGTACAATATAGAAAAGGCAATTCATCCAGTAGACCGGTTTCGACCTTATTGGATAGTAAATTTCACCGCTCGCCAGAACGTATTAATACACCAAGCCAGACCTTTGAGTCAAGCAAAATTTCGGCTTTTATTCAGGAAAGTAAAGCGTGGGAGATGAGCGAAAATATCTGCCAGCGTCTGGACAGTTTCATAAGCAAATTTATTTTCCTTGTTTACTTCGATTTACAGTCCATTGAATTTTAAGAGGAAACAGTTATCACTGAATCACCACTATCTGGTCACTCTAAGATGAGTTATCGTCATCGCATCCAGTTCAGAAACACTGCGTTCGATGTGTCGTCTGGAAAGACCGCCTACACATCCTGCTTATCAAGATACTGAGGCAATTCCGGCGGATGAATGGAATATTAGAAGCGGTAGACTAGCAATCTTATGTCCAAATGATACTATTTCTGATAATGGTCATTTGATTAAGCCACAGCATATTAACCAGTATACACTTAGATTGAAGGAAAACTACAGTAACCTAAAGGAAAGCAGAGAAGTATGGAGAAAAACAAAGTTAATGCTCTTATCGAGGTTTTACTAAACACCACCGTGCTTGGGGTGTGATTTTCCATCTGTGTGTGAAAATAGTGGCATATGTACCATTCGTCGTTAACTAGCACAGCAAGATTTATTCCACCACTTTATTACACCGATGCCTTGTTTCCATTATTGTTTATTTCATATAACAAAAAGTTCAAATATTGAGTCAGTATTGAGCCTCTCAAACACGCCTGCATTTTTAGCTTATGGTGGATTTCACTGCCAAGGAAGTGTATTATTTTCACTATCAAAAAATATTATACACATTTATCCACGAGCTAATAGCAAAAAAGTGAATATCTTATTGAAATAATCATTAATTGCAAAATAGCATACATAAAAAAAATGTTGCACGGTTAATGGAAACCAAAAAATAAATCGAGATTTAGGAACTTCGAGAATATGAATCATGCATGCATCGCTATCAACGTAAAGGGTATATTCTCGAATAAGAAATGGTTAATCACTAAGAAATAGCTATCTAAATTTGATTTCCATATATATTCAATTTGTTTTGCCGTCGTACTCTGATGATGATCATGGAAGGTCGAACGTCAGTGCGTTGCGGCTGGTGGTGTTTGCCATGTTGTCTATTTATCAATAAATTCTTTACTGATTGGTGTTTGCTTCTGCCTGCAAACTAGATTTAAAGAATTGTTACCACTGTAGAGGTTAAATTAATTATTGGACACCAATTAACCTCTCATATAAAATAAATCAAATTTTATTTTTGGACATTTGATGTTATCGCTGGTTTCGTAAAACAATATTGTAATTTTTGAAAAATATTGAAAAATTTTTTGGAAGTTCTTTTGTTCATATTGTCGAAGTTTTGGACTTGTCTTGTGGAAGGAAAATGAGAGTTTTGTTCTGAGTTTCTGAATTGCACTAGCGGGACACTGCGTGGTTCCATCTCCGACTCTTTGTGAATAAAACTTTGTAATCTTCTCGTCGTTTTTTTCTTAATAATCAGCGAAAAGAACCACAAATTTGCTTTGGGTATTTAAAGTTAATATTTGTTTTATGGCCTCAATCATTCCAGTTCAGTATCCTGTGGGTATCAGCGTATCCGGGTAAGCTTACTTAATTGATATAATATATAAATTACAAGTAATTTAATAATATCATGTCTGGTTTATTAAATACTGGGGATACAGAGCAGTTGGCTAGCGGACTTAAGGATTGTAGCTTAAGAGATAGTTCAGAGGAACTTAAGTGTTCCAAGATAGATGATCATTCCGCATATATGGATTTTCCGGGCCTGGCATCCAAGAGACCCCTTTATGGTAGTGACCTAAGGGCCTCTACAAAAAATGGCGACCGCGCCAGGATCCTTTATGCGGAAAGATATGATGTAGATGATCGTTTTGCCGCAATTCTATGGATAGCAATGTTAAGCTCACCATGTACAGACTAGACAACCATTCTGAATGGGTCGAAGAAGCAAAATTTTATTTTAAACTAAAACGAATGACCGACCCTATAGAAAGGTTTGCCTCGGCCTGGTGGTGCTTACCTGAGCCATTATAAAAAAATCTGTTTAGACTCAGGAATTTTGTTACTGAGAACGAACCAGAAAATGCATTTGAGCTTCTAGTAGAACTCCATGGACGATATCAACCCGAGAGGATTGAACGGATGACTGACTTATTACGTCAGGAAAAGATGGGATATCTACTTCCATCTGAATTTTATGACAGACTTATTTCAAAATCCATCGGGTTTGATATATCTGAGGAAGTTATAAATAGTATATTTGTAGCAGAATTTCCTGCTAGACTAAGAGCCACCTTGGATGTATATGATACATTGGAACTAGAGTGGCCCAAGAAGCTCCAAGGGTTGGACAAAGTGTATCGTCAGAAGGAACCTAAGGTGTATGCATTAACCGCAGATTCATGCCTGGAGCAGCAACTCAGACATCTCTCAGAGAGACTCCTGACCATAGAGAATGAATTAAGTACCCTCCGCAGGGATGTGGGTTGGATAAAAAACAATAAGGAAAGTTCCAACAGAAGTAGGGTAAATTCTTGGAGTCAACGTTCAAATTCCAAGTATTGGAGAGGCGAATCGCGTGAGAGTGTACAAGGACCACGCGAGTGGTGCATATCGCATCGCAAATACGCTGAGTTTGGAAAATGTCAGGAGGGGGATGCACGTTTCCAAAGTTGGGTGGTCCCCGATGGAAAAGAAGTAGTCTCCCTGTAGCCTGGTCGAAGCTGCCGGAAAACTAATAAAGCCCCCGCTAATAGGAGCCGTAGGGGGGGTTGCGCATGCAAGGCTCCAAGGTATGCATATTCGTGGCATACTAAAAACATCGAAGTTAGGTTAGGAAGCTTCGATGGAAGAGACGCGCAGTAATACAGTCCGTCAATCTGTTAGATTTCGGCTGGCAGGTAATCTTAAAGAGGTTGCTGGTTATAGCAACAATAAGTTCGTTATAACTGATGAACTTAGTGGCTTAAAGTTCTTAATAGACACTGGTGCAGAGGTTAGCATAGTTCGATCTGATGTGGTGGAAATTGATAGCCCTACATTCGATTACCAACTATGGGCTGCTAATGGAAGTCCAATTGAGGTTAAGGGAGTTAAAGAATTGTCAGTGACATTGGGGCAGAAATCTCCATTTACGTAGAATTTTCTGGTCGGTGATAAAAAGGATAACATCATTGGGATGGACTTTTTGATCCATTTTAATCTCGCTTTAGATCCCAAATCTAGGACCATTGGACAAAGCACTGGGATAGTGACTTATGCTGAGACTGGGACCTCAGTAGTTAGGTCAGTGAGACTACCCAGACCCGTCGTTGCCGATGACTTGGCGGATGTCATCGAGAAACACCTGGCCGTGTTTCTGCCATTCAATGCTAAACGCAAGTGTTTAAGGACAGGCATAGAACACCAAATCGAGTTGGTGGAGCCACTACCTTGTTCGCCCAAGTCTCAACCGTTAGTACAAAACAAGCAGCAGGTTGCTATTGAAGAATTTAAGCGGTTGAGAGAAGAAGGAATTTGTAGGCGTTCAAATTCCAACTTTGCATCTCTAATAGTGGTTGTACCAAAACCTGAACCAGGTCAATGGAGGGTTTGTGGTAACTATCGTATATTGAATTCGGTAACGAAAGGCGATTCGTATCCTCTACCGAACCAGAGTACTTTGCTCAGGGATATAATGGGGTATGAGGCACATACAACGTTAGATCTGCAGAAGGCGTACTATCAAGTACCTATGGAGGCAGAATCTATACCGCTCACAGCAGTGCGATTTCCTGGAGGAGGATCGCATGAATTCTTATGTATGCCTTTTGGGTTGAAGAATGCAAGTCAGACATTCCAGCGTCTGACAGAGGAAGTTCTTCAAGACTGTTCATTTACTAGAGTGTATATAGATGACATCATTATATATAGTCAATCTAGGGAGGAACACCAAGAGCATTTGGACATCGTTTTGTCTAAGCTGGAACATTATGGATTGGTAGTGAAACCAGAAAAGAGTAGGATTGGTTGCTCTACCGTAAAATATCTTGGACACATCATTTCCAAGGATGGAATCAAGCCCTTGGAAGACAAGGTACAAGCAATCAAGGATGTGCCAGAACCTAGAACTGTACGCCAGTTGCGTGGATTTTTGGGCACGATTAGCTACTATCGTCGTTTCATACCAGGTTTAGCTGGAATTTTGGGGTCGCTAACTCAAAATTTAGTTCGTGAAGGGAGCACGATCAAGAAGTCCTGGACTATTAATTTTAGCCAAGACGACAAGGAGAAATTCTAGAGGGCCAAAGATCTGTTAAGTCAAATAACCACATTAGCACCTGTGGATTGGACTAAGCCGTTTGAGCTGGTCACAGATGCTTCTGATGTAGCCATAGGAGCAGTGTTACATCAACGAGAAAATGGTATAGTCAAGCCGATTGGATTCTATAGTCGGAAACTCCAAGATCGCGAGAAGCGATATGATACGCTTGGAAAAGAGTTACTAGCAGTTTATTCTGCAGTGTTGCATTTTGAGCACTACCTAGATGGACATCAGTTTATGATATTAACTGATCATAAACCGTTGTTGAGTATCCTTGGGAAAGCAAATAGGCTAAATTATTCTCGGCGGGTGAATTCACAAATAACCAGACTCGCAGAATTTGATTTTATCATTAGTCACATCTCAGGAAAAGATAATCTGGTGGCAGATACTCTCAGTAGACCAGACGTATCAGATGAAGATATGATTCGTTCAGAGTCACTCGTATGCTCTATTGTATCTTCTAATGATTTTGTCCAGCAATTGATGGAAGCACAAGGTCTTGATTCTTTAGTAGCTGTGTTGGAAAAGAATCCTGCATATACACGCAGGAAGATTGGAGATAAGTGGTTATTATGTGAAATCTCCAGGAGCCAACCTAGACCTTATGTACCGCTAGAATTAAGGTATAAGGTAATTCATCAGCTACATGAATTCAGTCATCCTTCCATTAAGGCAACTATCAGGATGGTCACTGATAGATATGTATGGCCAAAGATGTCGAAAGACATAAGAGCCTGGGTAAGGACATGTGCCCGGTGTCAAACTTGTAAAGTTTGGCGTCATACCAAAACTGAAATTAAAACGATTGGTATACCAGCGGGTCGATTTATGCATGTTCATATTGATATAGTAGAAATGCCTGAGATTTCCGGCCAAAAGTATTTACTCACGATGGTCGATCGGTTCACTCGTCAGTTTGAGGTAGCAATCCTGAAGGACATGACAGCTCAAGAGGTCTTACTTATTTTCTTGCATAATTGGGTGTCGCGATATGGTGTACCGGTAAGGGTAACTACTGATCGTGGTAGTCAGTTTGTCTGAACTGTTTATCAGATCATTGAATACAATGGGGATAGAAGTAAGACACACATGTGCTTATAATCCCAGAACCAATGGGATGGTTGAGAGACTGCACAGGGAGCTGAAGGCTGCATTACGCTGCACCGGTGGATCTAGTTGGATACATGATTTGCCCATAGTTTTGTTGGCAATGCGAAACAGATACAGAGTTTAGTTAGGAATATCCACAGCAGAACTTGTTTATGGAGAGCCATTGAGGTTACATGGAGATCTCCTAATAGAAACTCCAAGTTGTCTCGATTGGGCCTCTAGTTCAGTAGATTGGTTTGTTGGAGCATTGAGAGATAAAATGAGTCGTTTAGCTCCAACCAAAACTAGAAGTCCAAAGTCAAAATGCTATGTATCTTCAAATTTAAAGCTGACATCGCATGTATACATAACTAACGAAAACAGACAGAATTGTCTGACTCCATTCTATAAGGGGCCATTTAAAGTCAATCATATGACTGAGAAAAATGTATTTATAGAAGTAAATGGCACTGTAGAATGTGTAACACTGGATCGCTGTATTCCACAGTTTATTTGGACGGAGGAGGAGACTGAGGAAAAGTATTTACCGAAGTACCCAGAAGTTGAGGCGAGATGTGACTCAGAAATTGGGGAGAAAAACGAAGAGTCGAATAAATATGGTAAAGAAGTAAAGATTAAAACCAAGACAACTGAGAATAAAGAACAATGCGATATGAATATGAAATCTGGTGAAGTACCAGCACAACTTGTAATTTTTGAAAAATATTGTAAAATTTTTTGGAAGTTCTTTTGTTCATATTGTCGAAGTTTTGGACTTGTCTTGTGGAAGGAAATGAGAGAGTTTTGATCGGAGTTTCTGAATTGCATAAGCGGGACACTGCGTGGTTCCATCTCCGACTCTTTGTGAATAAAACTTTGTAATCTTCTCGTCGTTTTGTTTTTAATTATCAGCGAAAAGAACCACAAATTTGCTTTTGGTAATTAAAGTGAATATTTGT